>PVJC01014238.1:0-36896 GCA_004026665.1 Murina feae | reverse complement strand
TATATTACAATATGAACCATGGACCATTTCACATCTACCAAATGCACAATTTTAAAATATTGAAAATAACAGCTCAGAAATGTTTATTCTTTGTCGTCACCAGTATGGATTCACACAATTAGTGCAATCCAGGATTTCATCACTAGATATATACTCAAAGAAACTCCCACATGCACTAGAAAACAAGTGCAAGAATGTTCAAAGCAGCAGTGAATTGCAGTAACAGATACCTAGAGACAGTATAATAGAATGAAATATCCATCAGAATAAATCTCCAAAGCAGGATGTTGAGTGCATAAAGCAAGGCCCACAAGAGTATAAACGGTATGATTCCATGAATAAAATATTCAAAAACATGCAAAACTAACCTATCATGGTTAGAAATCCATATATATTATATACATCTGGTAAACCATGAAAAACATCAAGGGAATGGACAGTCTGAAATATAATGCCTTATTTACTTCCATGTGGCTAAATAACAGGAGAATTGTTGATGTTTCTTTCTTACCAGGAATGACTAGAAGCTGCTCCTTAACTTTGCTATTTTAATTTGTACATATAAGTTAGCCATATTCTTTGGTGCAAAGGGTATAATTTTATAATACACTAGAAACCCAGTGCATAAATTTGTGCATGGAGGGGGGGCGTCCCTCAGTCCAACCTGCACCCTATCCAATCTAGGAGCTGTCAGGGGTGTCCTACTGACAGCTTAGGCCTACTTCCTGGCTTAGGCCCACTCCCCGTGTTTCTCTGCTCTCTGCCTGGCCTATCTGCTCCACACCACTGGCGATGGGCAAGCAGGCCCTACTGGATGCTGTCTGCAGGTGCACTTGCCTGCTGTGGGTCACTGCGGCGACAGCCAAGCAGGCTCTGCTGTCTACTGTCAAGCTGCACTGCCCAACCTGAAGTTGCAGGTCTGGCCCTGCCTGGCTCCCCAGGCCTTGAAGCAGCCGCAGCTGCTGCAGGTTCAGCCCTGCCTCCCTCTCCGGCCCTTGAAGCAGTTTCAAGGGCTGCTGACCAGGCCCTCCCCCAGTGCAGGCACAAGGAGGCCCCTGCCACCCCGCCCCTGCCACTGCATGCACAAATTCCTCCTGTCCAGTAAACAACTTACAGTGTCCTTGTTAATTAGCATATTTCTCTAATATATATATATAGGCCCAGTGCACAAAAATTTGTGCACTTGGGGGGGGGTGGTCCCTTAGCCCGTCCTGTGCCTTCTCGCAGTCTGGGATCCCTCTGCGAATGTCCACCTTCTGGCTTAGGCCTGCTCCTTGGGGGATAGGGCCTAAGCTAGCAGTCAGACATCCCTCCGGCAGCCCAGGAGCCCATGGGGAATGTCCACTTGCCAGTGGGGAGAAGGCCTAAGCTGCAGTTGGCTCCCACCACCACCGCTGTGCTGGCAGCAATTAGCCCGGCTTGTGGCTGAGCACAGCTTCCTCTGTGGGAGCGCACTGACCACCAGGGAACATCTCTTGCATTGAGCGTCTGCCCCCTGGTGGTCAGTGTGTGTCATAGTGACCAGTCATTTCCAGTCATTCTGCTGTTAGGGAAAATTTGCATATTACCTTTTTATTGTATAGGATAGAAGCCTGGTGCATGGGTGGAGGCCTGCTGATTTGCCCTGAAAGGTGTCTGGGATCCGGGTGGGGATCCTGCTGGGGTGCCTGTCCAGCCTGAGTGAGGAGCTGAGGGCTGTTTGCAGGCTGGCCACAGCACCCCATGACCCAAGCTCCCAGTGCAGCTAGCTGGAAGCAAGTATCTGGGATTTATTTATCTTCTATAATTGAAACTTTGTTGCCTTGAGTGGAGGCCACAGCTGGCCAAGGCATGCGAGAAGCATGGCTACCTCTGTCGCTGGGGCAACCAAGCCTCCTGCTTGCTCCAGCTCCATGGCTGCTGGCCTGCCATCTTGGTTGGGTTAATTTGCATATAGTTGCTCTAATTGGCTGGTGGGCATGGCTTGGGCCATAGCAGAGGTGAGGTCAATTTGCATGTTTCTCTTTTATTAAATTAGATAGATAGATAGATAGTTATGAAATATTTTTAATACAGACTATGTTTCTACAAAAGGTTATGGTTAAAGGTTTCATGTTCAAATGAATAAAGGTCCATTCCAAATATTACAATTTAACAACCAGATATTCATTTTAAAATATTTACTTTTATTGATTTCAAAGAGGAAGGGAGAAAGACAGAGAGAGCAATAGAAACATCAATGGTGAGAGAGAATCATTGATTGGCTGCCTCCTGCATGCCCCTCACTGGGGATTGAGCCCACAACCTGAGAATTTGCCCTGACTGGGAATCATGACTTCCTGGTTCATAGATCAACACTCAACCACTCAGCCATGTTGCTAGACATTCATTTTAAATGCTCCATTACAACTCTGTACCACCCTACCCCCACATATGTGGTCACTAACAATTTTTTGATAGCTGCAAACTGATGTGGCATTCAATCTCTGGATTCCACATAGGGTAGGCTAAAATAGAAGCAAAACAAATACCACCATATACTATTTGTAATTCTTTTGTTTTTCAGAGTCACACTGGAAAATGTGCTGTATCCATTAACCTTTTTGCAAAGAGCAGAAGGTAAGCTAGTTAACATTTGACAGCTTTGCAGAGTCTATCAACTCCATGAAAAATCACTGCTACCTTTATTTTCTGTCGGGTGCAGTTTCTTACAAGGAGAGCCATTACTATCACTGTGTTTTACCTCTCCAAGCCCTCCTGTTCTGTCAGTAAATGTAAATTGAGAGAGATCTTGACTTATTACCATATGCATTTTAATTTTCTCACTCAGTAACCTCATATTGATCAGTAGCTTGCTAATGGTTTATTTTGTGCACAATAAATGCATTTTGCAGTTCTTGTAAATAGTATGATAGTCCAGCGTTAACTATCTTGACTAAACACTGAGCAAGGAAAGGCTAATGGAAACAACACATTTGTCTTTGGCCTTGGAAATTATTTAGCTTGTTCCCATAACCATGGAATGATTAAAAATGATGATGGTATCATGAAATATTTGTGTAAGGAACAACAAAGATGCAGCTGCAGTAATAATAATATGGTAGCAGAGTCTCAAAGGGAAAAGGGTGAGAACAGTTTTCAGCCTAGAGTGTAATCAATCAGTGAGTGGATGTCCTCTCTGGCATGTAATTAATAGCCTGGGATTTCATTCAGTAATTGGCTATTACATAAGACTTCCCCATTTGCTGAGTTCCCAGAGCTCACTGTCAGTCCTGTACAAATGCAGGCCATAGGACATACAGCCTTTCCAACTTCCTTTTAAAGATGCCCATACATATTTTATATAATTCTCAGCACTTGTATGATTTGGGATGATTTCAACTTCAGGTAACAGCCTTAATTAGCATATATATATACACAAACAAGTTCTCACTTGAGTTCCCCAGGTTAGTTAATGCAACAGTTGTACCATATCAATGGAGAAGGCTTTCCCTGCCATCCTCAGCCTCCTGATATTTGTTCTTAGGCTTGGCTCCTTGTGGTTGTTAGTAACCCACCTACAATGGTCTCAGATAATAGTTCCCAAGCAATTGAAAGACAGAAGGTGGTAAATTCATGAAAAATTTTTTGCCTGCTTTACTGAGATATAAATGATACATAATTTTGTGTAAATTTAGGGTGTACAATGTAACAGTTTGAGATATGTATATATTATGAAATGATTACCACAATAAGGGTAGCTAACACATCTATCACCTCACAGAGTTATAATATTTTTGGTGTGGTGTAAGATTTTAAAATATACTCTCCCAGCAATTTGCAAATATACAATGGAGTATTATTAATTGTAGTAACCCTGGTGTACATTATATTCTCAGAAATTATTCACCTTTATAACTGTAAGTTTATACCCTTTGACACCTCCTCTTCCTAATCTTCTCCACCCTGGGAACCACCAACCTGCTCTTTGTTTCTATGAGATTTGTTTATAAAGATTCCAAATATCGCCCTAACTGGTTTGGTTCAGTGGATAGAGCATCGGCCTGCGGACTGAAAGGTCCCAGGTTCGATTCCGGTCAAGGGCATGTACCTTGGTTGCGGGCACATCCCCAGTGGGAGGTGTGCAGGAGGCAGCTGATCGATGTTTCTCTCTCATCGATGTTTCTAACTCTCTATCCCTCTCCCTTCCTCTCTGTAAAAAATCAATAAAATATATATTTAAAAAAAAATAAAGATTCCAAATATCACATTTTAACAAGTTTAATTCTCCCACATAAAATGTGTATATTTTCACTTAGTTGTCTTTAATTTCTTTCAGCAGTTTTGTAGAGTTTTCAGTGTACAAATCTTTCATCTCCTTAGTTAAATTTATTCCTAAGTATTTTATTCTTTGATGCTATTGTAAATGGAATTGTTGTATTTCTTTTTAAGATAATTTATTGTTAATACAAAGAAACAATACTGATTTTCGTATGTTCATTGTGTATCCTGTAAGTTTACTGAATTCTTTTATTCATTCTAACAGCTTTTTGATTGAGTCTTTAGAATTGTTTATATATAAAACCACATTACCTGCAAATAGACAGTTGTACTTCTTTCTTTCTGATTGAGATGCCCTTTATATTCTTTCTTTTCTAAGTGATGTGGCTAGGACTTCCTGTAGAATAGGAGTGTGTACCCTTGTCTTGCTCCTTATGTAAAGGAAAATCTCTCAGCATTTCACTGTTGAGTACAATGCTGGCTGTGTTTCCAGGTTAGACGGTGCTGCTGGCTTGACTCGTTTGGTGTTCAGGCAGGGCAGCAGGCAGAACTTTGCAGTTGGACAAGGCCTCGGTCTGTGCTCTGTGATTGGGTGAGGACAAAGACTAAGGACAGAGCTGCAGGCTGTGCTCTGCTGATCGGTGATGAGGTCGCTGGCTGGGCTCTTTAGTTGGACTGCGCCTCTAGTTGAGTAGGGATAAGAGTGCTCTGTTTCTGTGTGATCATTGTCAAAGCTCCTTTGTTGGGAGGGGCAAAAGGCTATACTTTGCAATTGGGCAGGACCACTGGCTGTGCTACCTGGTTAGCTAGGCCTCAGGCTGCATTCAGCAATCTGTCAAAGATGTAGGGTGGGCTCTGCAAGTAAGCAAAAGCACGGGCTTTGTTCTGAGGTTGTTCAGGGTCACTGTTCAGGTTCCTTAGTTGTGCAGGGCCAGAGGCTACACTTAACTACAGGCTCCCTGTCCAAGTGTGCCTGTAGGATGGACTCTGCAATTCCTAGTCGGTAAGACTAGAGGCTCTAGGCAGCACTTGGATAGGGCTGTGAATTTGCTTCATTGCCTGGGTAGGGCCATAAAACTAGCTTTATGATCAGTGAAGCTCATTAGTTAGGGACCTAAATTAGGTACACTGGCCACTGAGCTCTTACGTCAGATGCCAGTTTGGCTCTGTGGGTGGTCATTACTACTGGCTAGGATCTCTGCTCAGGTACCATTGTAAGTGTCACTATAGGATACACTCTGGAGCTGCCCAGGTTCTGTTCCTAGACTTCCCAGTCAGACAGAAAGTTGGAGGATCTACTCAGAATTTGGACAAGATTTGCTTCACTGTGCAGGCTAGGCAATAGAATGTGCTTCATGGCCAGTACAGCTTGTTGACTGGGAGCCCTGGTCAAGCAGAACTGACAACTGAGTTCTCTGACTAGAGGAGACTACTAGCTCAGCTCAACAGATTGGCAGAACCTCTGGCTAATATCTCTGTTCAGGGGCTGCTGCAAGAAAAAATGCAATCTGCCAAGATCTAAGTGCCAGTTATTATAAGCTCTGTACTACTTCTTTGTTTCAATATAATCCACAGTCAAGTCCCAGGGATCTCTGTGAGGCAAGACCTTAGTGGAAAACATTTTTCAATGATGGAGCACCTGGATGTTCATTTTCCCACTGGAGAAACCATAAGCCCCAGGGTGCTCTCTCTATGCAGGGATGAGCCAACCTGGAGGATGGGCAACCTGGTCATAATGTAGCCACTCTTCATATCCTTCTAATGTGGTCCTTCTTAGTCTCTGTGGTCCAGAAGATTGCCCAGCCTCACCCTCACATTCTAGGAGTTTTGTAATGGTGTCATGTCTGTGGATAGTCAGTATTGGTCTCCTTGTGAGGAGGAACAAAGTTCAGACCAGCCAATATTGACATCTCGATGATGTCATTCCCTCTAGATTCATTCTTTCTGTATCTCTTTTTAGAGCAAAAATCTTTTTTGTTGTTGTTTTGTTCCCCTCACTACCAACAGATTCTCTCTAATTTCTCATGATTCAGAATTGGGTAACACTCGTTCCTACACCTGTCATCAACAACATCAATGGATTGACTTAGACTAAGATTTACCACCTGGCTTGCTGTCAGCTGAAAAGCAGAATGAGCTGACATAGGAATAAACTCAGTATTCTGGGCAGTTGGCTATTAAGTTGGTAACCAAGATTCTGCTACAAAAGTGGAAAGGGCTGATTAAAATCCAAAATCATTTCTGCTCATTTGACTAGCATATCAATTTTTTCTCAATGATTTACAAGAAAGAAATCATATTTTTTAAACAATTTCCCCAAATTTCTAAGTCCTTTAGTAAAATTATTTTTTCTTCTCATATCTCCTTTTTAGATTTAAGCAGGAGAGTGTTTTAAATTATAGCTTATTTGTAAAAGGCCTACACAAATGCAAAAAAAGCCAATATCTAGACACTATATAGTATTTCTCGAAGAAGGTATTTAGACTTGATTAAAATAAGAACACAGAGCAGAGGGCAACAATTTGTGTGTGTTTATTTTTTAATTAGCATTCCTTGCAAAAAGTATTCAAAAGAAAATTAAGGGAGAGAGACTAAAAAGACATTTTACTTTTACCTATTCATTATAGTTCCCTCATCATGCTCTTAAATGGAAATGTATGTATACTATAATTTACATTGGGACTTGAGGATAGGTAAAATGTATGACAAAGAACTTACTAAGTTCCTAGAACTAATCCTCTGCATTTGCAAGCAGTTTTTAGAAGCTTGTTGTCTCTCAGTGGCTTAAAATACGTAAAAAGGAAAATAAATATGGGAAAAAGAAACATTCATAGAGTGTTTACTACAAGCCTGGTGCAGGACTAGGAATTTTTATATACTTTTTAAGTGTTCCCTGGATAACAGGCTTGAAAAAATACTGATGATCACTGTCATGTTTTATTTGGAGACATTGTTGTTGATCAGAGAAATGCTGTGATTGCTGTATTGCTCACTGTGTGTGTGTGTGTGTGTGTGTGTGTGTGTGTGTGTGTGAGGGAGAGAGAGAAAGAGAGAGAGAGAGAGAGAGACAGAGAGAGAGAGAGTAAGAGGATTGGGAATCAAACAAACATGTCTCTGACCACTCAGCTCATACCTGTCTCAGGAGAGTCCCAGCCGTGTGCCATCATCTGCAAGATTCCAAAAAATGTGTAGGAAAATATATGAAACAAGTAACGACATTTAGATAAACTCCACTTCAGCTAAAATTGTTTAAATGTCTGCATTAAATAATGAAAATAACAGTGAAGTGGAATATTTTTTGTTTTGCCAAAGAAGTCTTCAAATTTCTATGTTCCTGAATTGCTGTAAATAAAGAGTATGAGAGAAATTCTGTTTCTTTAATATCAAAATTCAGTGTGGACACGTTCAGCTTTTAGAACATATGCATTTTTATGTCTAGAGTTATAGAACATAAATGCTTGGAATATATACTTTTGATGTGTATTTCAAATAAGAAAACTGGAAATATAGGAATGGTTAACCTCTAAGATAGACTGCGGAGAGTAAAGTGGCGAGGAGGGTTGTCAGGGGAGGGAAGTGATGGTGGTGGTGATGGAAAAAACACCTTGAAGGGAGGCTGTATCAGGCACTATTCCCACATGTTTCACATCGCAGCTTAGTGTGCCAGTACCAGGCCACTCGCCACATGACAGAGGGAAGTGTGAATCTGAGCACCACTGAAAGGGGGATCTTCCCCAGTGTCTCAGCATTACAAAACCACCACACAGCAAAATTCCCCTGTTCAAAAAACGGTACCTTATTTTTCAGGTTTACAGAGTTTGCTAGCTGAATATATATATATATATATACACTGCATTGTAAAAAAGCATAAATACTGTAAGTATTAAAAACAATTTTGAAGATGATCATGTAGATTATTAGAGTGTAATATCAATACATGAATAAGGGTTCAGTTCATCTTCCTACACAATTTTATTTCCTACATTTGCTGATTTCATCAGTCATGGAAAATATAATGACATAGAACTGATATTTAAAGCTATTACATGCATGTGAAACAAATTTAAACATATAGAGTTAAAGTCAGGAATCCAAATAAAAGTTAGCTAAAAAAAAAAGAAGGTATTTATAACAATATCATATTTTAAAAACCACTAAGACATTAGACACTTAAAGCATTTCTTCACTAGTTTTAAGTTTTAATAGACAAATATAGACAATAGAGATAATTTTCTTGGCATATAATTAATTAAACAGGTCAAACTTAAAACTTTCTAACTGAGGAAACTGCTGCTACAGTGAGAGAGATCAGGGAGGTATCCTCCATGTCTAAGGAGATCACATTATTAGGAGAACATTTTACCTCTCTTTGTGGTCCTTTACTTCAAAGTTGTCACATATAGAGAAATGCTATATAGAGGATAGTGATAGAAAAAGTTCTTTCTGGGTTTTATTATTTTTATCTGAAAGGTCTTTCATTAATTTATCACCGTGGGAAAGAGATCACCTCTTGTGAGGCTATTCCTCTGTACCATTCTCATGGCCCCGAGCACTTCAAACTTGGTTTGATGGATTTATGTGCATATTGCTTCTAGGATGTAAATTTGACTGGGGTTAGGATCTTTGTTTGTTTCATTCAAGAAACAATAATTGATCTTAGTGACAAATATTGTAGGAACCTAAAGATGAATAAGACAGACCACTCATGGTCTAATTAAGGAGGAAGATAAGAAGCCAATAATGATGACTATATCTGGAGAGATATGGACAAGAGTGGAATTCAAAAATATAAATTCAGTCATATCAGAAATCTGACAAGAAAATGCAAAGCAGACAGTTGGCAATTTTATTCAAGGGTTGGAGAAAATTTCACTGAGGCAGTGGAATTTAGGATGAGCCTCAAAGATAGGCATCCAAGGAGGAAAAAAATTTTGAAATAAACAGCATTGATCAAAGTGCTACACTATGACAACTGTGGCATGTCTAGATAGCTGGAAGAAACCCAGAAAGTTTATAGTGTAGGGTGTGCAGTGCTGGAAGTTTGCATTTTATTCTGAATCCATTGAGGATTTTTTAGCTGTGACAAAATTAGATTTCGTTGATCAGAGGATAAGACCAATCATGTGGTCCTGTGGTAACTATAAAATATGTGAGGTCAATCAGACTGAATTAGGGAATTTTGGGTTGTAAGTAACACAAAATTTAACCTAAGTTCATTTATAGCTTAAGGATGGTTATTATCTCTTAAACAGTGGAATTTGGGTATGGGTTCAATCAGGGTGCCGTTTCTCTCTGAGTCCTCATTGACTTCCTGCTTGAGCTGACTTTTCCACAGGCTGGCTTCTCTTAAGGCACAGGATGGCTGCCATTAGTAACTGGAATTACATACTTACTTTTCTCACATTTGAAGAGGAGGCATTTTTTCTACAATGATTCTGAGTTTCAGTTTTAGTAACCCAACTTTGACTTTGCAGCATGAAGGAAGAGATCATGCATACTGGCTTTTGTCCATCAAAGCCAATGCCTAGAGCTGGTAGTCACATTGATCCTAACCATACTGGGAGGTTACACAATGGAGGAGGCTTGGTTTCCAAAGGAAATTATGAATGTGTTTTGTTTTGTTTTTAAGTAGAAAATAGAGAAGGGAAGGAAGAGTGGCTGCTGGGTGGACAAATACACATAAAAATACACTGTTGTCATTGAGAACCAAGAAATGACAGGAACTTGAATTTATATATCCAAAGTAGAAATTGGGAGCAGTGGAAAGTTTTGAGTGTTAACTGATTGACTTTGACAGGTGTGGAAAAAGGAGAAATGAAGAATGACTTTAAGTTTTGTGGTTTGGGTAAATGGAAACTTGGTCATGGCATAAATGAAGGTAAGAAAAATAAATGAAGGTAAGTTTAGAAAAATGAGAAAAGAAAAAGGTAAGATTATGAGCTGTTTGAAATTTATTGAGTTTAAGGTACTTGTCCAAATTGACAAAATTAATTTAATAGATGGAGGTGAATTTCTACATACAGATCTTAACTAAGACAAAGATATAGATGAAAGTAGACATTAATGGTAATTTAAATAAAGGTAATGAATGAGAGTAACAGGGATAGTTTGTTGAGTGAAAAATAAAGGAGCCAAACTCAGAATCCTGACAATGCTGAAATTAAGAGATTGATTGAATAAGAGTAAGAAGTAGCATTGGAGACTAAGAAAGAAGTACTTGTATGTATAAAGCAGAACCAGAAGACTGTATGGGGTTTTAATGCAATGAGAGTGAGAATATTAGGAAGAAGAAAGTGGTCGTCTATATATTACTTAAGTTTATGTCATTTGCATTTTAAAAAGCATATCTAAGGCAGAAGTAAGCTCTTTTAGACAGAATGTTAAGGAAGGCCTCTCTGAGGAGGTGATGATTAACCTGAGACTTAATTTTTAAAAAGTAAAGAAACATTCAAATTTTGGCAGACAATTTTTTCAGGTATTCAGAACAGCAATTGAAATGAACTTAAAATGGGTAAAGAATGGCCAGAAGGCCAACATAGCTGGAGATACTTCTAGAAAGATAGACACAGATTAGAGAAAGAAGAGGCTTATAGACCATGGAATTTAGACAGGAGACTTTACTGCAAGTGCCATGGGAGGTTGTTGAAAGGTACTGAGCAGAAAATAATCACCAGATTTACATTTTCAAAAGAATTTTCTGGTTCTCACCTGGAAGAAAGTTTATAGGAGGAGTCAGATGAATGATGATCAGTTGGCCATCTATCAGAGGACTCCAGGTGAGGAAGGTGGTATGACCTAGGACATTTGTGGTAAAGAGGTGAAAAGTTTTCACATCCTGGATGTGGCAGAGTTTAAAGAACTTGCTAACATGGAATGAGATAAAGGGAGTTGTCAAAGTGACTTCAAGGTAGGGTCTAGATGCAGACACTGAAACAAGAGGTAATTGGAAGAAGATAGGATGAGTATTTCTCCTTTGGTCAGATGTACCTTTTATGTTTTGTAAACATGTAAGTGGAACTATTGAGTAGATAAGCGTGAAGGTGAGAGGAGGGTTTGGGACTAGAGATATAGGGGCCCTGAATGCAGTCAGGCAGTTAGAAAACAAACAAACAAACAAAAAACCACAAAACACACAGGCTGACGTCAGCAGAATCCATATTTAAAGTTTGGAAAAAAAAATCTCAAAAATAAGATTGAGAAAAAGTCATATTTGTAGTAGCAGGGAAAGCTGGAAGATATATTGTCCCAGTGGACAAGTGAAGACAGTGATAAACGAAAACAGGGAGCCATACTGTTTTAAATGCTTCCAAGAGCTCCGAAACAAGAAGGATTGGAAAATAATCATTCCATTTGAAGAATCTAGCGAGAAATTTCATTATGTTGTTGGGAATAATATGTTGGAGAAGATTATGAAAGAATTGGAATTAAGGGACTGGAGGGAGCGGACACAGAAATCTTTCTTTTTTGATAACATTTTCTAAAAATGAGAGGATAAAAATGGCAGATATAGTTCAATAAGGCTGTAAGGTCAAGGAGTGTTTGTTTTTGTTTTTATGTTTGTTGTCTTAGTAGCAGAGCATGCTTGCTGACAATGGCAATTTTCTTGTGAAGAAAAATAAATTGATGATACAACTTCAAAGTGTTTGAGTGGACCATAAAGCGATGTCAGCCACATGTGGAGGTGCTGGCTTATTTGTTGGCTTAGTGTTGGGATTAATATAAAATCACTCAAACCTGTAAAGAATTTATTGTGAGTTTATTTGAGCCAAACTGTCAACAATTGCCGGGAAGCAGAATCTCAACAGTTTGGGATAATGCTCTGGAGTATGGTGGTTTTTCATCTTGTTTTATACATTACAATTAAAGAAAGAAACGTAGGTGGGTTACTTGAAAACCATTGGTGATAGATAAGGAGGAGGGAAAAAGCAAACAGGGAAACCTTGGAGATAAAAAAAATAAAATGATAGACACATATTCTTTTACTTAGGTGGATACAGGATAGTTAACAATCAACAATTAACATGGTAACAGTAAAAATGAAGAAATTTATGGTCTCTGTCCTGGTGCCCAGGCATATTTGGTTGTACCCCGAGGGGTCCAGAAAAAGGGAAGTTACAAGTTATTCTGACAATTCATAGGTATGTTATCTTAGATGAAAAAAGACAATGGGCTCAGTTAAGGTAAAGATTGACCTTGTCAGGGAAGATACTGACCTAGGACATGACTACCCACCATAACTGCTTTAGTTAAAGTTTTAATTTCAGACCATCCTTAGTGGTTACTTTAGGTCTTTGAGTTTGCAAGATTGGCATTTAGGCTTTCCCTAAGCTTGTCAGGTTATCATATGACCCCTTTCATGCACAGGACCATTCATCTATTTGTGGAGGAAGAAAAACAACACATGCACATCGAAATAAATCGATAGGTTTATTAATGGGAAGATAATTGGATTATATTCTGATTGCTTCTGTTTTTATCAGGGAAGCAAAAATTTAGTTATTAGTTGAGAGTAAGGAATTTATTTGGAAAGTATTATATTTGGCTATCAGTTGGAAATAATGGCAATGAAGCTCCTATTGAAGCTTACAACTGGCCAAATTTACTGTTAGAGATATAGTTAGATAAGATGACATGACAAAATTTTGCAATATGACTGAAGTAGGAAAAGTTAAAATTAATTGGAATAGTTAACATCAAGGTCCCAGTTCGTTCTCTTTATTAATGTACTCCTTGCTCTCTGTTTATGTTTTCCATATCTGTATGCTTCCCAGCCCCTGTCTTTAAATAATTCTTTCCAGAAGAACAATAGCAGAAGAATATGAGACCATCAAGGTCAAATCACTTTATTTTCATGAGAAATTTCTAGAGAAATGTTCGTCTGGAGAGATGACTCCCAGAAAATATTGCACTCTAGACTTATTTGCAGATACAATCTATTCATGCTAATTTTGTCCCTTTTAAAAATAAGAAATCAAAAGTTGTTTGTATTCAGTTATTGATTTTCAATAACAAAAAGGAAATAATAGCAAAAGACTGCCCCGTGATTAGATCATCTAACTGTGAAAAGCGCTGTTACTTTATTTAAGCACACCTTGTTCACTACACAATGCCTCTTGATGAAGTCCCCTGTGAAATTGTAGTTTTAGAAATTTCTCATGCAAATTCTGTAGATTTGTACAACAACAATTTTGACTCTTACATTACCTTTGAAGATGAGGCATTTAGCTCAGTGGAAGAAAAAATTAAATCTAAGACTTTTGGTAAATAGAAAAAATATGACCGTATCCTTGATCTTGGTTCAACACAAGATGATGGCTGCTCAAGACTTCTAAGACACATTTGCATGTCCTGAAAAAATGTCTCAGAAAAGCAAACGATAAATTATTATGCATGGGATTCTTACATTCTAAGGGGAGGAATATATGTTAATGTACTCCCAAGGTTATTGAATGGATACTGATTTGCTGGAAAGGACTTTACCACTGCCATTTAGTGTAGCAGGAGCGGGTAAATTAAAGCTAATGAGTGTTCAGCTACTCCTTGAAGGGCAAGAAAAAGAGCCCTTGTCTCTCTGCTGAGGGGCTTTTTAATAATGAGACATAACAATGAATAGCTGCTCACAAGAAAGTGGCTCCAATTTCTAACTCATACTTGAATGAACATGAAGGTAGTACATACAGACTAGTACAGCTTCAGTAAAATTTGACATGTGAAGAATAAACGGCTACTCCTTTGTCAATCAACATTTTTTTTTCATATTTACATACAAGGCTTCTGTATTTTTTCTTTCTATGCCCATGAAATTTTATTTTTAAGGGCATTTTTTGCTGTAGGCAGAAAAAAGGGAATAAAGAACAGATGGGTAAAGCTTTAAAACAAAAAATGATTGCCTTGCTCTAACCGATTTGGCTCAGTGGATGGAGCGTCGGCCTGCGGACTGAAGGGTCCCGAGTTCGATTCCGGTCAGGGGCATGTGCCTTGGTTGCGGGCACCTCCCCAGTGGGAGGTGTGCAAGAGGCAACTGATTAATGTTTCTCTCTCATCGATGTTTCTAACTCTCTGTCCCTCTCCCTTCCTCTCTGTAAAAAATCAATAAAATATATATAAAAAAATGATTGCCTTCACCTAACAATATCAACAATAGCACTAAATGGTCTAAACATCCCAGATAAGATGCACAGATTGTTAGTTGGATTTATTTATTTTTCAAATTTATCTTTATTGTTGAAAAGTATTACAGCCCTTTATTTCTTTAAAGTAATACCTAGCTATCTGTTGTTTATAAGGAACTCACTTGAAATATAAAGACATAAATAAGTGAAACCTAAAGGCATCAAAAATGTTACACTATGCCAACATTAACCTAAAGAAAGTGGAAGTGCCTATATTAATGTCAGCCAAAGTAGATTACAAAGAAAATAATATAGATTGTGTTTCCATAACTGTAAAGGAGTCAAGAAGGCAGGACAATTCTGAATGTTTATGCACCTAATAAGAGAGTTTCAAAATACATTAAGGAAAAATTGATAGAACTACAAGGAGAAGGTAATTTCATGATTAAAGTCACAGATTTCAATACTCTCCTCTCAATAATTGATAGCTCAAGTAGACAGAAAATCAGAAAGGATATAAATGGCATGAACAACACAAGCAATGAAATTGACCTGGTCGACAAATTTAGACTAATCTGTCCTAAAATAAATAACACACTGCACATTTTATTTTAAAGTGCATAGAATATTTATCAAGATCAATTCTAAAACAAGTTTCAATAAATTTAAAAGATTTAAGTCATACAGAGTATGTTCTCACACCAGAATGGGACCAAGTTTGAAACTGATAACAAAAAGATATCTGGGCAATTCACAAATACTTGGAAACTAAATAACATACTTCCAAGTAACTTTGGGTCAAACAGCAAATCAAAAGTAACATCAAAAGATTTTGAACTGAATGAAAATAAAGTGACAGTATATCAGACTTTGTTGGATGTCACTAAAGCAGTACATTGAAAGAAATTTATAGCTATAAATGATTTTTTTAGAAAATAACTCTTAAATAAATGACATTCACTTATACCTTAAGAAATGGGGGGCGGGGAGGTGGGGGCATGTCTATAAAAGAGAAAATTTAACCCAATATAGGTTAAAGGAAATAATAAAATCAGTGTGAAAATCATTGAAGTTAGAGAACAATAACAAAGCTAAAATCAATAAAACCAAAAGTTGGGTCTTGAAGAAAGTAAAAAACATTGATAAGAATTATCCCGATTGATCAGGGAAACAAAGAAGAATCAGATTACATAAGAAACAAGAGGGATGATATTGTGACAGAATAACAGATATTAGAAAGTTAACAATGGAATATTTTGAACAAATATTTGTCAATAATTCAAACTTAGGTGAAATGAATAAATTCCTTGAAAGACAATACTAACAAAGTTCTCTCACCAATAAACAAATAACCTAAGTAAACTTTTCATCCATTGAAGACATTGAATTAAAAGACTTCCAACAATAACAACTCCAAGTCTAGATGGCTATATTAGTGTATTTTACCAAACATGTAATAAAGAAATATACCCATTCTATATAACTACTTGTGGAAAATGAAAAACAACATTAGTCATTAAGGCAGGGACCAATTACAATCAAAATGAGATATCACTTGAAGTGAACTGAATGTTTGTCTCCCCAAATTTTGTATGTTGAATTCCTAATCCCCAAGTGACAGTATTTGGAGGTGAGACTTTTGGAAAATAATTAGGTCATGAGGGTAGAGCCCTCATGATAGGAATAGTGCCCTGATAAGAAGACGTAAGACAGATGTGATCTCTCTGCTATCCCTGTAAAAATATACTAAGAAAATGGCCATCTGCAAACCAGGAAGAGAAACCTTTTCAGGAACCAAATTGTTTTGCATTTTGATGAGACTTCCCAGCCTCCAAAACTGTGAGAAATACATATTTATTGTTTAAGCCACCTGGTCTATGCTGTTTGTTTAATCAGCCCAAACTGACTGAGACACCACTACACACAAAGTAAAATGGATAAAATTAGAAATACTGATCATACAAAGTGCTAGTGAGAAAGTGAAATTCTCATATTCTTTTGCTTGATATTTAAAATGACAGAACAACTTTAAAAAACCGTTTGGCAAAGTTTCTTAAAACATGACCCATACACTTACTACATGGTTCAGACATTCTACTGCTAGATATTTAACCCCAGAGAACTGAAAGCATGTATCCAAACAAAGACTTCTAAACAAATGCTCATGACAGTTATATATTTGTAATAATCCAAAACTTGGGGTGGGGGCACTTAAGTAGCTTAATCTATAAACATTAGTGTATCCATATAGAGTAATGCTCAACAATATAAATAAAAGAGATAGCAATGTACACAACGACATTATCGTACTGAGTTAAAGAAGATAGACAAATAATATATACTGTATGATTGCATGAGATCACTCTGCCAAGAATGAGATGTTGTCTTTTAGCAATTTTGTGAAGGATTCAGGACACCAATGCACTCCAATACTCTGGTCTTTTGCTAACATGGCTCCAATTTTAGTGAATGCATAATGTGAATGCCAAAAGACAATTGGAAGAAGACTATTATATAGCTATCTAACCAGGACACCCAGTGTCCTCACTTTGGGGAATGTCATCACAGCTCTCTTCCCTTTTTAATTCAGCCAATCAAATATTATCAAGTCACTCCTAATAATATCTATACTAATAAAAGGGTAATATGATAATTAGACCACACATCTTTCAGACGACCTTCCAGACAAAGCCATGGTGGCGGGGGCCAAGGCAGAGGCGGTTAGGGGCAATCAGGCCATCAGGGGAGAGTAATTAGGGGTGATCAGGTTGGCAGGGGAACAGTTAGGGGCATCAGGCCGAGCAGGAAGAGGTGGTTAGGGGCGATCAGGCAGGTGGCAGGCAAGCAGTTAGGAGCCAGTGGTCCCGGATTATGAGAGGGATATCTGACTGCTGGTTTAGGCCCACAGGGAGCAGGCCTAAACCGGCAGTCAGACATCCCCCAAGGGGTCCCAGGTTGGAGAGGGTGCAGGCAGGACTGAGGGACCCGCCCCCCCCCCATGCACGAATTTCATGCACCAGGGCTCTAGTTATCTAATAATAGGATAAAGTTTCTCATAAATATTTATAAGACTTTACTAAGTGCCAGACACTGTCCTTAGTATTTACATAAATTATTTTATTTAATCTTCATTAGTTTTCAAGTGAATTTCAATGATTACCTTTAAAGAAATCTTTTTACTTAAAGAACCTTTAAGAACATGTCCAAGATCACAAATCTAGATAGTGATTGAGCCAAGATACGAGTCTGCGTGTCAAACCCCAAGGCCATTCTTCTGCACATTACACTACACACATATTTCCATCTTATCATTCAATCCATTCCAAAATAAATCAGAGAATACAGTAGTTCCCTCTTATCTGTGCTTTGCTTTCTGTGACTTGTTACCTGAGGTCAACTGTGGTCTGATGATATTAAACAGAAAATTTCAGGTATAAACAATTCATGAGCTTTAAATTGCATGCTGCTTTGAGTAATGTGATGGAATCTCATGTAGTCCTTTATCCTGCCTGGAACGTGAGCCATCCTTTTACCTAACATATCCACACTATATGCACTACTCAGATGTTAGTCACTTAGTAGCCATCTTGACTATCAGATTGATTGATGCGTTATCTCAGTGCTTATGTTCAAGTAACCCACATTTTACTTAATAAAAGACCCAAAGCACAGAAGCAGTGATGCTGGCTATTAGGATATGCCAAAAAAAGCCATAAAATGCTTCCTTTAAGTGAGAAGATATGAATATATAAGAAAAAAAAAACATAGTGTTTGGTGTTATCTGCAGTTTTAGGCATCCATGGGGGGTCTTGGAAGTATTTCCTGAGGATAAGGGGAGGCTACTGTATGTTGGAAAACATATAGCAATATGGCTATGACCATAGCACCACCAACAAAAATTCTGGCTGGTGATTTGGTATCATCTGTCCCTCTAGAAAAATTTATCCAAAAATTACATTTTATTTTAACTATATAAGATGACAAAGAATATAAATGCTCTAATTATAATAGTTTGTCACTTTTTCTTTTTCTTTTTCACTCTCTTGCTTATATTAGCATTGGTATGGTTATGCATTTACTCCAGAAGCCATGAGTTAACTGAATGCTCAAGTGTAGGTTTGGCATTAAGACTACTTTCCCTTTATTATCGTAAAAGAAGGGGCTCTGACTGTGAAATGAATATCTAAATTCTTCTTAAGCACCAATCAGAAAAATAAAATAGAGTGAAAATCTTTCGTAAGTAAGGGATAATTGTGCTATCTTTTTTCATTATATTTCTTAAGCCAATCTCCTTTTTATCTTTTTCATGACTACCACCAAAAGTTTTAGTTCTTGTTGTCTGTTACATGAGTTATTTCACTACCTATTAATTGGCCTTTCATTTTTAGTATTCCTTTAGTATTTTGTATGCATGACACTAACCAAAACTTTTAAACAGTTTACTTTAACACCTTCTCTCTCAAAACTTTCATGAGTTCTTATTATGTCCTCCTAAATGGTAAAGGGCATTTCATATTTATTTTTCTATTCAGACTGATAAAAAATGCAGGAGCATTGTGATGTTTATGCTTGCACTTATATTTTTAAATGAACACATGAATACATAAATGAAAATAAATTATCACATAATGGAAACATTGCGTATGAAATACATGTAATATTTAATTGTTCTTGTGCATTTTTCAAATATTGTTATGACTAATCTGAGGGGCTCAATCCAGTTAGTCCTATTGGATGTGATTTGAATTTGTTATATATTTTAATGACATTTGTACACTGTCATGGCCTGCAATTATGAGAGCCCCATACTAAGAGCACACTTGTGGAGCTTTTAAACTATGTCCACAAATCTTTGATATTAATTCCTTTTATTTAAAAAAAAAAGAGATTATTTTATAAAAATAAAGGGAAGAAAGAAGAAAATTATTACAAGCCAAACACTATGGCACAGAGTGTGCTATATTCTCTGAGTTCCTAAGCGCTGTGACAATGCATGTGCAAATGTCAATGCATAAAATAGTATGATTTGAAAATAGTTTACTCTTAATATTATTTAAGATTATTTATTAAGAATGATAATGATAATGATGTAAGTCTGAGCTGTTTTACTAATTATCTAGAGGAAGGGAGAGGGAGAGATAGAAACAACAATGAAGAGAGAATCATTGATCGGCTGTCTCCTGCATGCCCCCTACTGGGGATTGAGCCCACAACCCAAGCAGCTGCCCTTGAATGGAATCAAACCCAAGACTCTTCAATCCACAGTCTGATGTTCTATTCACTGAGCCAAACTGTCTAGGGCAATATTAATTCTTTTTAAATGTGAAGCCTATTTCCTCTCTCCTTAAGAGTGGATTGGGTTTAGTGATTTGCCTCTATTCTAATGAGTAGAATATAATGAAAGTGACCTCTTCTATGACTTCCAAGAAGAGGTCCCTCTCTGGGTTCACTCACCTGGAATCCAAAAGCCAGCTGCCTTGTTATGAGGACACTCAAGCAGTCCTGTGGAAAGGAAGGGCCATAGGGTGGAAAACAGGTCTCTGGGCAACAGCCTGTGAGGAATCGAGGCCACCTGACCATGTGAGTGACTTTGGTTGCAGATTGTCCAGCCTTGGTCAAGCCTTCAAATGACTGCAATCCTGGCAACACCTTCATTGCAACTTTATGAGAGATCCTAAACCAGAACCATCCAGATAACAATAAAAAATAACGAGAAGTAAATGTTTATGGTTTTACGTAATTACATGTGCCAGTGATTTGTTATTTAACAAGCAATCACTAAAACTTTCAGAGGAGGTGATGGAGGGGGGCAGATTTTATTTGAAATGAATGTGTAGGTGGATATAAGGAATATTATCAGAAATAGATAATCTTGTACCCTCTCTCTAATTTTCTACATGTTAAAATTAATAGCTATTATGTTGGGAACATAGCAACATTTTTCATTGCACATTTGGGTTGCAAAATTAGAAAATTGCCTTCAATCTAGATAATTAGTAAAACAGCTCAGACTTACATCATTATCATTATCATTCTTAATAAATAATCTTAAATAATATTAAGAGTAAACTATTTTCAAATCATACTATTTTATGCATTGACATTTGCACATGCATTGTCACAGCGCTTAGGAACTCAGAGAATATAGCACACTCTGTGCCATAGTATTTGGCTTGTAATAATTTTCTTCTTTCTTCCCTTTATTTTTATAAAATAATCTCTCTGCTCAAAATTACCTATTCATTGTGAATTATATTTTTACAAAGAAGATATATGTTTTGATAGTGCCTATGAACTTGTATGCAATGGCTGTTGGCTTAATATTACAATTGGTTTGCAAAGTATATCCAAGTACATGTACCACCCTTTTAAAAATAGAGCTGAAAATAGATATGGTACTTTATTTTATATTGTACTAGATAACAACAAAATAATTTCTTAGAATGTGGAAATATTTTTATAATTAGCACAATAACTTTGTAAAGAGTGAACATAGCCATAAAATAAGATAGACTCTTTAGTCAACATGCTATTTTATGTGTTTATTTATAGAAATAGATATTAATTGTGTTTCTGTATTTCAAATACTTTTTGCCATAATAATAAAACAAAACTAAGTTTTTGGAAAGAACGCGAGTAAAACTATTTTTATATCCTTTTACAGAGCTCTTTAAATAGAACCATAATATTTTTCATTCTTATTTTAGACAATTGCATTTATTTACCGTCCTCTTACAGAAGTGTGCGTGTAACCAGTAAAATTCAAAAGAGAAAATTCATCTGCCTTATGGAAAGAGACAGCTTGTCATTCTCCACTCTCCATATCGACACTGATTTGATTTTATCTGGTATGGTTCTTCCACTTACCCATAAACCGAAGCTTGCAATTTCTTTTTTAAACCTGTGAGGGAATTCTAAATATGTTTGCATGGCAAATAGAAAAGCTGCAAATTGTATATAGCAAGAAAATGTTCAACTATGGCAGATCTCCATCCAGTGTGCTGTAGGGTGACTACATACATGCTTGTTTTATTATTTTTAATTTGCATATCTTCCGTCTGTCCTTAAATTAGATGCAAGATCTTAATAACTTCACTTGAAACTCAAAGCCCAGATTTTGCTGTGTGAGGAAGTTTCTGAATAAGACATCAAGTTTCAGCCATCAGAGGATAATTTATTGATACTTGTCAAAAGGAAGTATCAGTCTAACAGAAATCAAGACAAAAGGAATGCCTGATGAATTTTCTTTGAAGTGCCTTTTATAAAAGTCCTTGGTAATACATATTGATGAACTCCAAATTGTCTTGCCTGAAGGGAAAAGAAAGTAGACTGCTTTACACTGTCTTATAAATATTCATCAAAAGAATAAGACTTATGTTTCCAGGCGTGAGGTGAATGATTACGGTTGTATGATTGCCTTGGAATCTGGATAATTAGTAAAACAGCCCTTGACAGTTTGAGAATTTTAAACTTGGTATCTTGCTGTCAATTCATTTGGAGTCAGAGATAGAGCTTATTAATCAAAAAGGAAGCAGTTTTAGGGGGGTGACAAATTTATACTATCAAGTTCTAGCCATGAGTTGCTTCCCCTGTTGATTTGTTTAGCTAAAAATTAAAACCAAAATAATTGTTTTTGTCTTGTTTTAATTTTTATTTATTTACTTATTACTTGGAAATTTGTTCTAATGAAACAGTACCACTCTTACTAAGGATGATTTGCTAGATCTGTGTTTTAATTAAAACCCGAACACTGTAGTGATAGAATGACTCTATCCAAAAGTCCAGAGAGAATAGTTTTATTTGATTATTTCTTGTGTGTGATATTGTTGTCATTTTGCTTATCAGGACCCACTTTGGGTGAGCAATTAACTGTGTGTTTCTTTTACTTACAGAGCCCACATGATTAAAGATCAAATTTGATTAAATGGATATGGAATTTCGGATGTTTAGAGGACAAGTGTCATTTCCAACTGGATGTAAATTTCTTCTGAATCTACTTCCATGAGCTATCTTCATTGGAGAAAAATATTCCATTCTCAGCGAAGTTTATCCTTTATAGTGTTTAGCAATCAAATACAATTAAGCAAATATAATAATTTCTTTGAAATAAATAGTTGCTCATGGCATGTAACTGAAACAAATTACCTCGGTTGAATGAAAGACACATTCAACAAATGTTTGAAAAATGCTTGCTTCATCTTGAGCAGAAATAAGCACCTCTGTTGCCATTATGGTCAGAGGACCACTCTATATCCCACATCTATCAATTGATAACTCAATGTGGACCTGAAGGTAAGAAAGTGAAATTTGATTTGATATGTGTTCTGCAGTAGAATGAGATAGAGAGAAGCAAAAATAAAGAATAAGGGAATGACAGATGGAGTAAATCATCCTTCCAGAAAATGTTTATCTGTGTTTTTTTCCAAACCTCCCCCACCCCTTGCTCTAAGGGAGATTTTACTGCTTCAAAGATCTTGGCCAGAAACATAGATATATTTTGAAATATTCTGCAGTGCTGAGCTGTGATAAATGTGGAGCATGACAATGATGGTGATGAGGGCATGGGTGATTTTGAAAAGGTAATTGGATAGTTTGCTAAGTAAATTTAATTTTTCAAAAGCAAAGGGATCATCTTGCACTCACTCTCTCTTGTCTGTGTTTCCCCAAATCTTGTACTTTGTATAGTGTGCTGTATAATTCATCACATTCGGAATCTATGAAAAATAGTTTGAGAAAAAGACTTTCATAAGGCATATGGTGTCATCAGTCTGGAACACTTAAATTGATCATATAGAACACCTAGACGAATTCAATAAGGAATAGAAACAAACTAAGAATAGCCCATACACTGAAGTGTCAGTATCTCTAAGGAAATCTATTATTTTTATTTTATTTCTGAGAAACTGCCATTGAGGGACTTACCGAGTATCTGTGATAATTTTAGGTCATTTTTTTCCAGGTCTCCAAGGGAAAAAAATCCATTTAAAATATAAATGGAGGATTGCAGGAAAATGAGCAGAGCAGAAAAAGAGAACTGACAATAAAATATTTAAAACTTTGCTTTATTTACCACATTAACCTGAAACCATGTAATGTCAACCCCTGCCTCAAAGTATGTAACCAATTGTGCATAAAAGTATTATAGTTGAAATATTTCAAATGTCTAGAGGCAGAGAACCACAGAGAAGGCTACTCTCTAAAAATAGGAGCTACTATTAATATTTGGCAAATAGGGGGGAACACAGCAGTCACTAAACCACAGCCCTGGTTGGATTTCTGTTAGGTCACTGTGTCTGCTCAGAGTGCAATGTCATAAGTGAGACAAAATGTACAGCTGTCACCAAGAGGGCATATGATACAAGGAAAGTGACTAGGGTTATTTAACTTTACAAAACTTCCCTTAGTAGTAACTGAAGTGACTTACATTCTACTCAGTGGTTCACTGAAGAAAATAATGAGTTTTAATTGTATTCAGTGATGGCAGGGATTGATGGAGGCAGGGGTGGGGGTGTCCTATGAGGCCTGCATCCATAAGAGGAAGGGATAGATGAGTATAAAGCACACACTCACACAAAATGTTCACACTCTTCAGGGTCAAATTAATTCTAATGAACACAAATGTAAATACAATGCATTGTCATTAGTTTATCAGAAACTAAAGCAATGACAGATACAACAAGCTCACATGGTAGTGATAAACAGGCATGGTTTATTTCATACTTATTGAAGTGAAAGTTGATGCAAATTTTGTAGTAAGTCCAACAATCCCTAGGAGGAAAAAGTGATCATACTCTTTGACCAAGGGAATCCACTACTAGACATTTATCAGAAGAAAGTTAATAGAAAATTGTGTCCATGTATATATGTTGGAAAGCAGTATTTAAATAGAAAAAAATACTAGAAATAACTCAAATAATACTGGGAAACTAGTTAAGTATATTATGTTAAATGCAACAATTATATAATGTTTAGCCATTAAGAAAATACTTAACAGATTATTTATATTTACATAAAAATCATATATTAAGTCAGAGGAGGATATTGATGTGTATTTTCACTTCCATCTATCAACTTATATAGATTATTTTATGAACTAAATTGTGTCCTCCTAAATCCTATGTAATAAAAGAGTAATATGCAAATTAGGTGTCACTCCATGACAAAGATGGCCGCCTCCATAGCCACAAGATGGCGGTGCCCAGTCTGGCTCAGCCCCGCCACTGAAATGGTCAGGTCTGTTAGTCAGGCAGGTGGTAGGGGAGGTGGGGGGCCTGAGGGGCGGAACAGGCAATCAGAGGGAGATAGGGGTCCCCTGGCCAGGCCAGAGGCCTTCGCCAGAGGCCTCAGGCACGGGCAAGGGTGGGGCCAGTGATCAGAGGGGGCAGGGGCAGAGCTGGTGATCAGAGTGATATGAGGGTGCCCTACCCAGGCATAAGGCCTGGGCCAGAGGCATTAGGCCTGGGCAGTGGTAAGGCCAGAGATTGCAGGGACCTGGGCTCCACAGAGCCAGTGATCATAGGGGCAGGGTTGGAGCCTGCAATGGCAGGGGTTTGGGCACTGGTGGAGCCGGAAAAGCAGGGGCCTAGGGGTCTCCTGCCCAGGCCTGCAGCCTTGCCAGAAGCTGTCAGTGGGATAAGGGCAGAGCCAGCAATGGCAGGGGGCAAGATCAGAGCTGGTGATCGCAGAGGCCTGGGCTCTGTGAAGCCAGCAATTAGAGGGGCTTGGGCGTCTTCTGCCCAGGCCTGCATTCTTGGCCAGAGGTTACAGGCCTGGGCAGGGGTGAAGCTGGGATTGGAGGGGCAGGGTTGGAGCTGGTGATTGGAGTGAATTACAGAGGAAACACCTTTTCTGACCGCTCATTGGCTAAGCTCCCTGTATGCCACTGGTAATATTCTTAGTAACTTGGGTAATAGGAATTCCTAAAGGCAATCTAGGGTTTTTCCACCACACTCCTGGAGAAAAAAAATGAAGGTCACTGCTGGAGGGCTAAGAAATGTCATATCCTGCCCTAGCTGGTTTGGCTCAGTGCATAATGCCTCAGCCCGCTGACTGCAGTGTGTGGGTTCAATTCTGACCAAGGGCATGTACCTAGGTTGCAGGTTCCTCCCTGGCCAGGGCCCAGGTCAGGGCATATGCAGGAGGCAACCAATCAAAGTGTTCCTCTCACTTTGAGGTTTCTCTCTGTTTTTCTCTTCTCTTCCACATTCTCTAAAAATCAATGGAAACATATCCTCAGGTGAGGATAAAAAAAAAAAGGAAAGAAAGAAATGTCATATGCTATGAAAGACACATCTTGAAAATGCCTAAAGAAAGTTGTCATTTTTTCATGGTGAAGGGACTGGAGTCCATGTTGATGAAGACACCTTGGTGGCTGTGGTGACTGACAGTGGCTGCAGCAGCAGGGTGATGGGGCTGGTGGCTTCCCCTGATTAGCCTGGTCACCTCCCACAAAGGGAGGCTAGACTATGGCTTAGGCCTGCTCCCCAAGGGGATCAGGAAGCGCACCTAAGCCATCAGTAGGACACCCCCTGAGGGCTCCCAGTATGTGAGAGGGGGCAGGCTGGACTGAGGATACTCCCCCCGACCCCGTGCAAATTTTGTGCACTGGGCCCTGTGTGTGTGTGTGTGTGTGTGTGTGTATGTATTGAAGTGTTAACCCCTTATGTCTCAGAATGCAACTATATTTCGAGATAAGCCCTTTAAAGAGAGAATTTAGGTAAAATGAGGTCATGTGAGGGAGTTCCAATCCAATATGACTGGTGTGGGTTTTTTTTTTTCCATTTTTTGATTAACAATTATTTTTCAATTACAATTTATGTTTAATATAGTGTGATGATTACAGTGTGTATGGGTTTGGGTGGAGGTGGGTGAAGATATAGAGGGTATAAATGATGATAGAAAAAATTTAAACCTGGCTGGTGTGGTTCAGTGGTTGAGGTTCAACCTATGAACTCTGAAGTCAATTCCCCATAGGGCACATGCCCGGGTTGTGGGCTCGATTCCCAGTGGAGGCTAATTGATGGTTCTCTCTCATTATTAATGTTTCTATCTCTCTCTTCTTCTTTCTTCTCTGAAATCAATAAAAGTTAATTTTTTTAAAAAGGAAAAATAAAGAAAATAAAGGACAACATTTAAAAATGTATTGTTTTGTATTAGTTTCAGGTGTACAGTACAATGGTTAGACTGGTATTTTTGTAAGAGGAGATTAGACACACACAGTACTGAGGGAAGACCATGTAAGACATAGAGAGAAGAGGGCTTTGTGTATGCCAAGGAGAGAAACTTCAAAGAAATCAAACCCCTGACATCTGAATCTGAGATTTCTAGCCTAAAAATTGTGAGAAAATAAATTTCTGTTGTATAAGCCACCCAACTTGTGTTACTTTGTTATGACAGCCCTAATAAATTAATGTAGATAGGTATTATTTTGTTATATTTTATTTATTTTTTTAAAAAGTGAATTTATTGGGGTGACATTAGTCAATAAAATCATATAGGTTTCAGGTATATAACTCCATAACACATTGCATATTAGTTAAATTTAAAAAATAGTAATCTCTAGATAATTTTTCTCTTGGTAATCTGTACTTTTTATATTTTTAACATAAATATGTGTCACATATAATTATATATATATATATATATATATATATATATATATATATATATATAACCTGCCTAGGTTTTAAACACTTTGTCCCATAAGTATTAAGCACAGGTGCAGCTTAAGTAACTTCATACGCATGAATATTAAAACATATCATATATATATACATATCATATATTAAAACATATCATATATATATGATATGTTTTAATATTCATGCGTATGAAGTTACTTAAGCTGCCTGTGCTTGATATATATATATATATATATATATATATATATATATATATATGTCAGTATTTTTATTGTGAAACACTAAGTATTTGGTAATCAGTCCCTCTAAGAATTGCATTAAGAATTAAGGGTAAGCCCTGGCCAGTTTGGCTCACTGGATAGAGCGTTGGCCTGGGGACTGAAGGGTTCCGGGTTCAATTCCAGTCAAGGGCATGTACCTTGGTTGCGAGCACATCCCCAGTGGGTGGTGTGCAGGAGGCAGCTAATCGATGCTTCTCTCTCATCAATGTTTCTAACTCTCTATCCCTCTTCCTTCTTCTCTGTAAAAAAATCAATAAAATATATTTAAAAAAAGAATTAAGGATGAAACACTAAATTTATCTGATTCACATGAAATCCTGCAAAGAAACTAAAATTTGGTTTTTTTGCTGTTATTTTTTTGTGTTGGATGGAATCAGACAACATCTAAATTCAAATAGTTTGAGACACAGAACCACAACAGAATTGACTAGCTGAAAACAATTGGTTGCAAAGATTCTAAGTTCCTAACCAGTAGAGACCTTATGTTATGTCACTTAAAAATTTTTTTTATTTGACTTTATAGAGATAGGAAGGAGAGGGAGAGAGAGATAGAAACACCAATGAGAGAGAAACATCCATCAGATGCCTCCTCCACCCCCTTCTGGGAATCGAGCCCACAGACCAGGCATGTGCCCTGCTGGGAATCTAACCAGTGATTTTGGTGCATGAGATGACTCCCAACCAACCGAGCCTCACTCGCTGGACTTAGGGCACTTTATTTTCCTCATGGTAGTACCTAGGAGAGTTCTAGACATGAAACAATCCTTTATAAATATTTTCTGACTGACTTATTTAAGAACTGAGAATGACAATCTACTTCTCATTCATTTCCTTTGCTCCAACGCGTTACTAATTGATGTGTGTGTCCATTGTGGAAGGATATACCTAGAAATCTTTAGGCTGTTGATTTTAAATGCTACCCATCAAAACAGAATCAGGAATATGTCACTTTTTCCTTAAAAAAATAAATGAAACCCTGAGTATATTGAGCAGAGAATTTGCCCTGGAAATGTCAATATCAGATGGGTGACAGAGAATAGGACATGGGAGTGACAGTCAAACTGTATTTAGAATGGTCATTTATCAAAAGCTTGACTGCCTTGTGCATAGTATATTTTTGATTCTATAGGAGAATTTAAAGTAATCTCATCTTCTGAATCCAGCACATTCTCTAAAATCTCCATATGCATGTTGAGATTTAAAGAATGTATTTTTATCTATAAAGGAAAAATATTTAAATCTGTTTCAAATAAAAATAAATCATAAGCCTCCAGGAAATGTATCATTAAAGGCTTAGGTAAAATATTTCAGAGAAGAAAAAATAATCTTTTTTTGACATTTGGTTGTTTAATTTATTATAAAATTCTTCATAACACTATACAATTGTTTATAATCTATCAGCTTTCAGTCTCAGACATGGTATAATTGTTTTGATTAATTATATATGACATGGTTTAAAATATATTTATATATAATTTAAACTCTGTAAAAGTTAACTTCTAGAAAACAATGATGTCTGAATATATATATATATTATATATATATATATATATATTTGTGTGTGTGTGTGTGTCTGATCTATTATCTATATAAATGGAAGGAGGTATCATCTCCACAGGGCACCAGATGTTCCAATTTTGTTTTCAAATATTCATTCAACACTTCAAGTGTCACTATGAGAAAGAAATAATTTGTGCTTTCTTCTGAGAAAATAAATGTAGAGAATTTTAATTAAAAATATAAATCAGTCCTGGCCATTGTGGCTTTGTTGGTTGAGCATTATCCATGCACCGACAGGTTGCAAGTCTGATTCCTCGTCAAGGCACATGCTCAGGTTGTGGGCTCGATCCCCAGTATAAGGCGTGCAGGAGGCAGCCGATTGGTGTATTTCTCTCTCTTTCTCCTTCTCCCTTTCTCTCTCTCAAATCAATAAAGATGCATTTAAAAATAAATAAATAAAAGTATAAATCACATTAGAGGGAAAGTACATAACCATCAAAACCACATTTTTCTGACATGGGGACCATCAAGTTCCCCTGAATTTCTTTCTTGTCTTTTGTTTATCAGTGATTTTGCCAGGCCAAATGGGCCAGCCACCCTGTGCTAACCAGCCGCACTCCCTCTTCAGGTGTCACAAGAACCACCTCTGATGTTCATGCCTCAGCTCATTCCCCTAACATCCACCTGCATGAATTTCAATCTTTCACCATCAGCCTGGCTTAGTTTAAGCCACTCACAAAAACTACATTTTCCGAATTCACAAAAACTGAGAGTTTGTATCAAAGATGCAGCAAAAGATGTTACAAATATATGAAGCGGTTTTACAAGAAAGGCTTCAAAGTTTTGACTCCATTAGTAGAATATAAAAAGCCTGCCTAGGTTTTAAACACCTTGTCCCACAAGTCTTAAGCACAGGTGCAGCTTAAGTAACTTCAGACGCATGAATATTAAAACATATCAAAGATCACTTGAAAGAGCTGTTCTTTACATTTAATAAGCACTTACTGGTTTTGACATTCACTGACATTTTTAATATTAACTCTTGGTTTTAGTTTCTCTCAGTGAAAACAAGCAACATTAACTAAAGGAACATTTTTAAATGAAAAAAAAAATAGTATTCAAAATTCAAAAAAAAATATAACAATTATACCTAACTGAACTTCCAAATGCTGTTCTTAAAATAAATGCATTGTATTAAACCTTTTGAACTTATTAAAGTATAACACTATACTAAGACTTTTGGGATACCCTGGATTTTAAAATTCTTCATTAAAAAATAGACTTCTGTAATTCCCTAAACAAAGAAAAATAGTAATATATTATAACTTCTCCACCTATTGTGTTTTACTCTCCTTTAAAAATTGCTGAGCCCTGGCTGGTTTGGCTCACTGGATAGAGCACTGGCCTGCAGACTCAAGGGTCCCAGGTTCGATTCCGGTCAAGGGCATGTGCCTTGGTTGGAGGCACATCCCCAGTGGGGGGTGTGCAGGAGGCAGCTGACCAATGCTTCTCTCTCATCGATGTTTCTAACTCTCTATCCCTCTCCCTTTCTCTATGTAAAAAATCAATAAAATAAAAAAAATGCTGAAAATTACCTTGCAGGATAGTGTCACATACCGCAGTCACCCAGAGACTGAATTCCACCGAGTTCAAGGGGGCCGCCTCAGGTCACAGAGCTGTTTCATGAAGGAAAAGATTCCCTGGGCTGCCATGCCTTTCATCTCTTGCTACATTACAAAAACGAAGTTCATAAAGAGCAATGAACTTGGTATTTTCATTGTGGTGCCTGTGTGCCTAAGCTCCTTTGTCTAAAGTTGCCTAATCCATAACCCTTGCTCTGTAATGCAGCATCAGGCATTTCCTTTGCATAAAACATGACTCCTGCTTAGACTGCAGTAAGGACCTGTCCCGAGGGCACTGATGCCCTCGTCTGCAGAGTATGTCCTGCTCTGGCCTTCCACTGCTACCTCACTGCCCATAGCGGAGGAAAGTGAGGAACGGGGACTCTGGGAGCAGAAGAATGGGCTGTGATACTGTATTTGGTACTGAACCCAGAGGATTACTGATAAATGTTGGTTCACAAAGGAAAGACTGTTCATTTTCCCCAGTAGGCTTTTGCATGCACTCTAAGGTTTATTTTAGTCCTCGTCTTAGGTTATTTTTTGACTTTTGTATTTGAACACTTTCTTGATCTATCTTTTGTACTTGCTTTGAAAATGTTACAGTGCCACGTCGGATTCTCACAGACATTTCACCAAGTCAGTGACCTTTTCTCATGTATTCATAAGCCTGTTCCTCTTTTCTCATATGCTTACATAATTTCACGTTCCAGGTACTTTGCCTCCTTTTGTCTATTTTGAGAGGAGAGATGGAAATAACCCTTACCTTTGAAAAAGAAAAAGTTGAGTTTGTATATATCAGTAAGAGTTTATAAAAGATATGCTAAAATATGTGTGGGAGCAGTGATGCTGATATACACATATATTAGAGGCCCGTTGCACAAAGATTCGCACAAAGATTCCCCTGGCTGCCGACACCGGTTTTCCTCCAGCACCTGGGACTCAGGCCTGTGGTCCAGCCGCAGCGGGGCTTGGCTTCTCCGCTCAGGCTGCAGCAGAGGAGCCAAGCCTCTTTAGTCTCCAGTCATCTTCAGTCATCGATCCATGCCTGCATATGCAAATTGACCACCATTTTTGTTGGGTTAACTTGCATACTCATCCTGATTGGCTGGTGGGCATAGTGGAGTGACACCGATTTGCATGTTTCTCTTTTATTAGTGTAGATGACACAATTTCATTTATATCTGACATGATTTATATACTAGAGGCCTGGTGCATGAAATTTATGCAGGAGGGGCAGCTCTTCAGCCCTGCTTGCACCCTTTAACAATCTGGGACTCCTAGCTCATAACTGCTTGCCTGCTGGCTGCTTAATTGTCCCTAACTACTCTGCTTGCCTGCCTCATCGCCCCTAACTGCCTCTGTCTGTCTACCTGATCAGCCCTAACCACTCTGCCTGCATGCCTAGTCACCCCTAACCCCCTCTGCCTGCCTGCCTGATAGCTTCTAACCACTCACCTGCCCACCTGATCACCACTAACTGCCTCTGCCTGCCTGCCTCATTGCCCCTCATATTACACTTTTATTATTATAGATTATTATTATAGATAGTTGCCTTGCTCCAAGTTGTAAGGACCTGCTTGTCATAGAGATATAAAAGTTTTAATTTTTACTCTTGATTATGGCAATTAACTCACACAGATGGCCACCAAAAAGGTGACTTACTAAAGGGTGTACAGAAAATGGTGCTCTTAAGTCCTCTTCTGTGAAAATGTTCATGTTGTGCATTATATTTGCCTGGGTACATGAAAGAGTAAAGTTTCTGTCTGTCTTTGCAATCATATGAGCGAATTGTGTGAGACCCCAGCCCAGTCTGGTTTGGTGCTCACAAAATAATAGAGCTCTTTTTTTTTCTTTGCTCCATTGGTGGAGAATTCCTAGAAGTTGCAGATCTTCCTTTTAATTTTTCTTGACACTCTGACTTATGTCTCTCACCTTTGCTTTCCCTCAATCCCCAACCTGCAACAGTAACTTGCCCCAGGCTCACTTTGCTCTAGTGTCTAGGAGATCATGCAATGCATCCGCCACCAGAACCATGATTCTCAGCATTCCTGGTGCTCTCCATGCTCTTGGCTTCTGCTTGTGGCCCAAGGCCCCTCATCACCCACCACATGGCCGGGGGGATGCTGGGCCCAGGCCTCTCACTAGAAGCTCCTCCCCTCCTGCTGCATGGCTGGGGCATGGACACTGGGCTTGCACTGCCAGGGCAATGCCACAGCATCCTGCCCTGGCCACTATGGGCACTGTTATCTTTATCTCGGAGTGACAGATTAATTTACATATTAATCTTTTATTAGATAGGATATATATATAGGATATATATATATATATATAGGATATATATATAGGATATATATAGGATATATATATATATATATATATATATATATATATATATATATTTTAGGGGCCCGTTGCACAAAAATTTGTGCACTTGGGAGGGGGGAGTCCCTCAGCCCGGCCTGTGCCCTCTCGCAGTCTGGGACCCCTTGGGGGATGTCCACCTGCTGGTGTGCCTGGTGAGGGGCTGATGGCTGTTTGCAGGCTGGCCAAGCCCCCCAAATAGAGACCCTCACCCAATGGGTGTGTGGCCAGCCTGGGTGAGGGGCTGCAGGCCGTTTTCAGGCTTCCCACAGCTCCCATTGACCCACCATCCCAGCGAGGCTGGCTGGAATCAGGTTTCTGGGGTTTATTTATCTTCTATAATTGAAACTTTGTTACTTTGAGTGGAGGCCTAGGCAGGCAACAAAGCCTCCTGTTTGCTTCAGCTCTGTGGCTTCTATAATTAAAACATTGTTGCTTGAGCAGAGGCCCGCTAGCCTAGTCAGGCAGTTGCAACGGAAACCTCCTGTTTAGCTCCATGGCTGCTGGCCTCAATCTTGGCTGGGTTAATTTGCATACAGCTGCTCTATTGGCTGGGAGGCATGGCTTGGCTGGTGGGCGTGGCTTGGGTGTCTTGGAGTGATGGTCAATTTGCAGATTACTCTTTTATTATATTTTATATACATATGTGTGTGTGTGTGTGTGTGTGTGTATGCATGTCTCATCTCACTATACAATTGTTTATAACCTATTAGCTTTCAGTTCAGACATTATATAATTTTTAGGACATTGCATATATGTATATAGGTGTGTATATATAAAGCTAATGTAAAATCTTATAACTCACTGGTTTCTAACTTTTGCAGCAAATCACTTCAAGGCTCTTCAGAGGGTTAACTCAGAGGGGCACCATGGAATATAGGATATTTTAAATCAAGGGAAATATAGTAATATCAACATCTGTTAGACCTGGCACAAACTATTAGCTCCAGGTACACATTCTCCTCATTAGATTAAGGTACTTTTGTTTCATTGACATTTCATCTTTATCACTATAATTGCTGTGATAGAAGCAAATACAATTGAACTTGTGTCAGAAGGTGAAGGTGGTACTGGTGAGTCTGATTTTGAGATCTGAGAAGTTGTTCAGTACTCAGTAAGTATATGCATTAGTGACTGCAAGTATATAAGAATAAAGTAAAAAATGTATCTAATCTATGTGTATTTTTTCCAAATGCTAAGTTGTTAGTAGAACATAAATACTTCCTAAATTGTTCATATTTAATAACTTAATAGACATTAGTAGTAGGTATTTCTTTTGATCTAGAGGTACCCTGAAAAAATTACTTGGACACTAAGGGAGCTATAAACTGAGAAAGTTTATAACTTATAAACAAACTGAATTAATGAATTAATTTTTAATTGATCTTTGTATGAGAAAGATCTATCTGAACAAGAAGTACTATAATTACATTAATAGTAAAACTACTATTTATGTACTGAGTGCTTACCCTTTAAGATCTTGTACTTAAAGGTTTATATGAATAATCCAACTTATTTATCACAACAATCTCTTAAGGTAGGTTTTATTTTAATCTCAATTGAGGTTTAGCACAATTAACTTTCCTAGGAAAGTATGGTTAGCTGGTATATAAACCCAAGCATTAAACTATAGTACAAGTCTATAAGCAATAAATATGGCCTATAGCTAATAAAATAAAAAAGAGCTCTCATTGGATATTTAGAAAAGTACACAAAAATTGCAATAGAAAAATGAGTAAAATCCATGAATAGTTAATTCAGAAAAGAAATAATGTGGAAAAATACCTTACTAGTAATACAAAGATTCAAATTAAAACTATAATGACTTCAACATCAGATTGTAGGCCCCATAATAGCAGCAACCATACATCATCACCTCTGTGTGTCACATATCAGGCATCAATCAATATTTTTCAAATGTCTAAGACTGCACTATTTAACATTAAAGGATAATTATTTATTCAACATTTATTTAGTACTTACTATTTGCAAAGCATTGTATCACCCTGGATCTAAGTTAATTAAACAATTACTTTAAAATCTAATGAAATAGACTAGATTATTATTTTATAGTTATTTTATTGAAGCATAATTAATTGGAAAGAGACAATACTCAATTGGTCTCCAGCTGGGGCACAGCTAAAGGAAACATTTTTTCCTTTCTCCAAAATAATCATATCATATTTTGTGCAAAGATTATTCAAAATTTATTTAGTACTTACTATTTGCAAGGCATTGTATCAGTCAGCAGCCAAGTTAATTAGATAATGATTTCATAGTCTAATGAAAGAGACTAGATTATTATTTTACAGCTATTTTAAATACTAGATTAGTATTTTATTGAAGCATAATTAACTATAGAGAGGCAGTACTCAGCTGGTCTCCAGCTCAGGGGAGAACTATAAGGAAAAAGATATTTTTTTTTCTCCAAAAATAATTATTGCATATTTCCTGTAGTGATGCTGAACCTTACTAGAAAGATAGGTAGATGTTCAACCACTGAGCAACACTAGCTGGGCTCACCTTTTATTTAAATGGAATTTTTTAGTGTTTAGAACTCAAATAGTTTTTGTAAAAATTGACAATTATGTGTTGATTGCATGCATTTTAAGTATATTGACTTAAATAGGAAGAAAATGTTTTAGAAGAGAAAGAAAGATAAAGCTACTTTGAAAGACATTACTGAATAATTTTTGTAGTTTTCTAAAGTTTTACCTTCTTTTTCTCAAAATAATAACTTTCAATCAATAGAATCTATACCTTTTCACAATAGCAAAAGAATATTCTTGGGAAATTATATTAAAAACTGTACATGCGCCCTAACCAGTTTGGCTCAGTGGATAGAGCATCGGCCTGCGGACTCAAGGGTCCCAGGTTCGATTCCGGTCAAGAGCATGTACCTTGGTTGCGGGCACATTCCCAGTGGAGAGTGTGCAGGAGGCAGCTGATTGATGTTTCTCTCTAATTGATGTTTCTGATTCTCTATTCCTCTCTCTTCCTCTCTGTAAAAAATCAATAAAATACATTTAAAAAACAACTGTACATTGCTCTAACTGGTGTGGTGCAGTGGATAGAGTGTTGGCCTTCAAACTGAAGGGTCCCAGGTCCAATTCTGGTCAAGGGCACATGCCCAAGTTGTGGGCTTGATCCCAAGTAGGGGGCATTCAGGAGGCAGCCGATCAATGATTCTCTGTCATCATTGATGTTTCTATCTCTCGTTCCCTCTCCCTTCCTCTCTGAAATCAATCTAATCTAATAAAAGAGTAGTATGCAAATTGACCCTCACTCTGTTACACCTAAGCCACGCCCACCAACCAAGCCATGCCCACCAGCCAATCAGAGCGGCTGTAAGCCAAGATGGCAGCTGGCAGCCACAGAGCTGAAGCAAACAGGAGCCTTCTTTGCCTGCCTAGGCCTCTGCTCAAGGCAACAAAGTTTCAATTATAGAAGATAAATAAACCCCAAAAAACTGATTCCAGCCAGCCTCGCTGGCACATTGGGTCATTGGGAGCTGTGGGCAGCCTGAAAACGGCCCCCAGCCCCTCACCCAGGCTGGACAGGCATCCCAGTGTGGACCCGAACCCTGAAGGCACTGTGGGCAACCTGAAAATGGCCCTCAACCCCTCACCCAGGCTGGCCAGGCATGCCAGCAGGTGGACATCCCCCGAGGAGTGCCAGACTACGAGGGGCACAGGCCGGGCTGAGGGACGTCCCTAAGTGCACAAATTTTTGTGCACCGAGCCCCTAATATATATATATATATATATATATATATATATATATATATATATATATACACACACACTCAGTGGCCAGATTATTATTACCACCCCATCAGTATTTCGTGGGGCCACCTTTTGCCTTCAATACTGCAGCAATTCTTCTTGGCATTGACTCCAGGAGATGTTGAAAGGTGATGCAAGGAATCTGACACCATGCCTGATGAATAGCACTGTCCAGTTCTGTGAGATTTGATGGTTGTGGAACCAGCTGCCTGATGGCTTTTTTAACTTCATCCCACAAATGCTCAATTGGATTGAGATCTGGTAATTGTGGGGGCCACCAAAGCAAGGTAGTCTCCCTCATATTCTTGAAACCACTCCTGCACAATATGAGCACCGTGGTATGGTGCATTGTCTT
>PVJC01014237.1:12964-36846 GCA_004026665.1 Murina feae | reverse complement strand
AGCAGCAGGGGGAAGTTAGGGGCAACCAGGCTGGCAGGGGGGACGAGTTAGGGGTGATAAGGCCGGCACACAGAGGCAGTTAGGGGCAATCAGGCAGGCAGGCAAGCGATTAGGAGCCAGCTGTCTAGACTATGAGAGGAATGTCTGACTGCTGGTTTAGGTTTGATCCCCCAAGGTGTTCCAGATTGGAGAGGGTGCAAGCTGGGCTGAGGGGACTCCCCCCTCCCCGTGCATGAATTTCATGCACCAGCCTCTAGTATATATAGATAGAGATATAGATTTCAGAGAGGAAAGGAGGAGAGCTAGAAACATCAATGATGAGAACCATTGATTGGCTGCCTCCTGCACACCCCCCACTGGGGATTGTGCCCATAACCCAGGCATGTGCCCTGACCAGGAATCGAACTGTAACCTCCTGATTCCTAGACTGATGCTCAATCACTGAGCAACACCGGCCAGTACACTTTATATACTGGTTTGCATTATAAGATATTTCTTAGTGAATGTCACAGTTAGTTTGAAAGCCACTGATGTAATCTTTTAAATTCCTATATAGTAATTTGAATTCTTATTGATCTGTTTTGTTCTAAAATTATTTCAAGACCAGTAAATCATGAAGCATGAAATCACCACTTCTATGGAAAGTTTTATCAAAGCTAACATTTATTTGGTGCATACTCTGTGTTTGCTCTCAGGTGCCTTCACATACATCTTTTCCTTTAATGTAAAAGCAATCATGTGAGGTATTTTACAGATTAAGAAGACAACATAACAAAAAACTACTTCCCCTTAACTTATTCAGGTGAAAAGAAGGGTTATAAGCATTCCAAAATAAAAACAAAAACGAACAAATCAAACCCAACCAAGAACATAGTCTATTTCCATTTCCTTTGTACATCTTCTACAGATATCACACACTTCAGCACTGGAAGTGCCAATTCAAACAAAAGGGAATCTTCCTTGTAATTTTTGTCTACAGGTGTTTTTTAACTTAGCAATTTTCTACTCTAAGCACAAGAAACTTAAATGCTGTCAATATCTGAAATAATTTTAAGGTGATCTAGTACTTTGAAAATTCTGTTAACACAGAAATAAAAGTCTAAATATAGAACTTTTTCAGAGGCAATTTCTCAACAGAAAAAGGCAATGGTAGCAGTTTAATTGATGGAAATGATTTAAATAAAAACCTTCAAGAAAATAAAGTGTAGGAAAATTTTTTTCTACAGATGTAGCACCATTACCTCAATAAATGAGCAAATTTCAAGATGTAAGAATTACATATACTTTTTTCAAATAACCTATTTCATACTTACAAGTTCAAAGTATATGTTATTACATTAAGCTTTCCTTCTAACTAAAAGTTCAACACACTGTCATCGAGGTATTTTACAAAATAAAAGGCAATTTCCTAATAAACAGTGACTACTAAACTGTTACAAAGAAAAACTCTAACATTAAGCAATTTTATTCCATATGTAAACTTTTCTCAAGAGAAATATTATGTTACAAACAAGAAATAACTGGTCAAGGTGAATGTATCTGACAAAACACTTCATCTTCCTAGTGCTCTTTATTCCTTGGCTGTTTCTTCAGCATTCAAGTCCTTTTTCTAAAACCACGTAACAAAATACAGCTCATACAGAACCCCAACATAAAGCTAACTTTTTATCTTATTAATATGTTTTTATTAATTTCAGAGAGAGGAAGGGAGAGGGACAGAGGGATAGAAACATCAATGATGAGAGATAATCAATCAATGATTGGCTGCCTCCTGCACGGCCCCTACTGGGGATTGTGCCTACAACGCAGGCATGTGTCCTGACTGAGAATCAAAAGATGGCCTCCTGGTTCGACCACTGAACAACACTGGTCAGGTGCTGACTTTTTATTTTTTAAATTATGCTCTGACTGAATGCCACTATCAATATTACCATCACTTTATAATCAAGAACTGTCTGGTCAATGATATATTTAGTGTGTGTATACATATGTATTCCAATGAAAACTTAGTATCAGCACACTAAATGGCATATGGTTTATTTTAAAGAATTGCTGGTCTCATATTTAAAAAACCACAAACTCTATGTCAGCAACTATAATACATGTATATTTCTCTGAAAGATGATCTTAAAGTTATCATATAATGACATCATATAATTTAACAAAATAAAAATCACATTATAACATAAGGTTCCATCTGCGACTGAATAATCAAAGAAAAATATCAGAGAAAGGCTTTGAAACATAAAGCATGTTTCCTGTTAGAAGAATTTATTCTTTCCTTCTAAAAATATCTATTTATAACATTCAAACAAAAGGTTTCTGAAATTCCTAGAAAAGAAGTAAACTTCAGTTGTAGTAATTGATGAGGTCACACTTTATCATGGTAAACTCAAAATTAATCTCTTGGTAGCCAGAAGATACAACTGCTCATTTTTATAGAAGTAAAATTTATTACATTTGAAACAATACAGCAGAAATCTCAAATGTTTACTCATTAAATATAGTTTAATTCTTACAAATCTCCTTTTGAAAATGCAATTCATGTATACTGGAACCTCAGAATTTTGAATTAAAGTGAAATATAAAGGCAGTAGTCAGGGAAATCACATCAGGGAGCTTTGTCAAATATATGTACAAATTAGTACATACCTCTCCTTCCGGACACCATAGGAAAAAGTGATTCTAAATATATCCAAGGAAATGCAGAAAAATACATTACTATTTGAGGCAGACCATGCTAAAATATAATTTACAATGATTAATTTGCATTTAAGATGGTTAATAATGCCTTTAGTTTGAACCAATGAAATCAATGTTAAGTTAAATTTTGCAGTATTTGCTCAGTCTTTTGTACTAAACATTAGTTCATCTGAGAAGTAAATCAGATTTGAAAAAGTAATGATCCTTTTCTCGTTATGCTTATTATTTTCCCACTTAGTCATACTAAATGCAAACAATTCAACACAGCATCAAGATTTTTCACATATTAAAATGAAGACTAATGACTTGTGAAGGCAGACTATGTACCATGTAGTATTTAATAGGTAAAACTTGCAATTACCATCAACTCAATTTTTTTTTAAATAACAAGATTTACAAGCAAAATAAACATTTGATTAAAAAAAAATTGCTATTCAAGGTACTCAGGTATCTTCTCTTTGAGATTGGTACAGGTTGGGTCTTTTAAAAACCCAGAGAGAATATGTAAGAGGGAAAAAAATTCCTCAATGCTTTAAAAAATTCTACTGTTAGAGGAGTCCAAACAACTACGATGCTGGCATAGAAACAGGTGTTTTCTATCTTAGAACCATTCATTTTCCCATAGAAACAGCGCCTCAAAGCCAACTATATAAAGATGTGTAAGTCAGTTCACACATGATTAAAATTGAATCCTTTAAAAATAGGAGCAATACATCTCATCCAAATAGATCTTTTAAATCATTGCTAGCTGAACTGCTATTGGTCATAGTAGTTGGTGGCTGTGCAAAGTTCTGTGGATTAAAGAAAGGATTGGCTTGCATACCAAAGGCAGATTGTCCCATCACGTTCATTTGTGTTCCCATTACTGAACCGCCCATACCTGGAGACCCTTGAGGAGGTGCAAACTGATTAAGCCACTGATTTGGTTTCTGTTGTGATAACTGGTTCATGCTAACTTTGGGTTTCTGAGGGCCAAAGAGATTATTAAGAGCAGACATATCTGGGGGTCTTTGTTGAGTCTGCTTTGCACCAGCAGGAGGAACCCTGACAGCATTGAAGTTTGGCAAAGTGGAAGGCGTTCCCATTGTCATCGTGGTCACTCCAGGTGTGCTTGGACTACTGAAGAAGTTCTGGTTTGTATTAACCGGCATGTTGAATCCTGAGGTCTGAAAGCCCATGTTAGCATTTAGGCCATTTGTCAGATTTCTCTTTGTATTATCAACTGGTGTAGAAAACATCATGCTAAGGCCCATGGGAGGAACAGAAGTGAAGGTACTTGAAGCAGAACTTTTAGTGGCAGTAACAGACAGGCTGGTCAAAGATGACATATTATCCATCAATGTGTCTGTCAAGTCCTTAGTCTGAAAAATATGAGGGAATTACTTCATCTCCAAAAATTACAAATTACTTTAAATTAATAATCACTGATATATTATATTATAAAGGACAAGTTAAAATTAAGCTCAACAGTCTACACCAAGTTAGCAAACCATGCCACAGACCAAATCCAATCTACCAATACATATTTTTGTTTTTTCACAGACGAACATTTGTCGCCAACTTGCTGATAGGGAACACTAATTTTGAACTCAAATGAATTGCTGTCTTCCCCACACTCCCCAAAAGAGAACTGTATTCTTCTCATTAGTAAATATTTATAACAAAAATGGATACTTTATTATTTTTACATTTTGAACAATATCAAAATTTTGTGAAAATTTGTTTTGTTATTACATAAGTAATTTAAAAATATTCTGGCCCTAGCCAGTTTTGCTCAGTGGGAAGAGCGTCAGCCTGCAGACTGAAGGGTCCCAGGTTCGATGTAGGTCAAGGACACATGCCTGGGTTGTGGCCTTGGTCCCCACTGTGGGCAGTACAGGAATGATTCTCTCTCATCACTGATGTTTCTCTCTCTCTTTTCTTCTTCCTTCCTCTCTGAAATCAATAAAAATCTATTTTTTTTAAAATATTCTGAATTTTGCATGTTGATGCACAAAAATGTTTTCTAGAATTTTAGAGATTAAAAGATAACAAAAATAATTTAAAGAAACCTTTGAGGGCAAAGGACCTAAATAGACACTTGTCAAAAGAGGACATTCAGAAAGCCAACAGACATATGAAAACATGCTCAAAGTCACTAATCATCTGAGAGATGCAAATCAAAACAACAATGAGGTATCATCTCACACCTATCAGAATGGCTATCATCAACAAATCAACAAACGACAAGTGCTGGAGAGGATGTGGAGAAAAAGGAACCCTCCTGCACTGCTGGTGGGAATGCAGACTGGTGCAAACACTATGGAACATAGTATGGAGTTTCCTCAAAAAGTTAAAAATGGAACTCCCATTTGACCCTGTGATCCCACTCCTGGGAATATATCCCAAGAAACTAGAAACACCAATCAGAAAGGATATATGCATCCCTATGTTCATAGCAGCACAATTCACCATAGCTAAGATTTGGAAACAGCCTAAGTGCCCATCAGCAGATGAATGGATTAGAAAACTGTGGTACATCTGCACAATGGAATACTATGCTGCTGTGAAAAAGAAGGAATTCTTACCATTTGCAACAGCATGGATGGAAATGGAGAGTATTGTGCTAAGTGAAATAAGCCAGTCAATGACAGAAAAATACCACATGATCTCACTTATCATGGATAATAAAGACCATTATAAATTGATGAACATAAACAGATACAGAGGCAGAACAGCATTGAACAGACTGCCAAACTACAGCTGGAAGGCTCCGGAGGGTTGTGGGGGGAGTTAAGAGATCAACTGAAGGACTTATATGTATGCATATAAGCATAATCAATGGACACAGACAATGGGGGGTAGGGAGGCCAGGGGAAGGTGGGGGGGGGGGGAAGAATACATATGCAATAATCTTTATAATACTTTAAGCAATAAAACAAAATTTTAAAAAATAATGAAAAAAATAAAATTGAAAAAAATATATAGAAACCTTTGAAGAAAAAGTTATTTCTAAAACCAGTAAGGAATGTACATCTCTATAAGCAAGGACTTTAATCACTGCTACAGTACCAGCACCTATATTAACACTGCCTAGTAAACAGTAGGAAATAATTCCTGGTCAGGAAATACATAAAAAGTATTCCTAACCAAGTTACAAGCCCAACTACAATTGAAATGCCAAAATTTGAAAATTATTTTTTAGTCAAAAATACATAAATGCATATTATATTGCTGATGATTTCAAAGTGAACAGTGTTGAATTAGCACCATAGGACCTAATATTAAAAAAATAATAACCTCATGTTCATCTAGCTTCCTCTTTATTGGTAACAAGCACTATCACACACGACATTATCCATCAGGCAGGCTATAGAAGAGTTGTTGGAAAATCCTTTATGCCCATACTTCTCAGAAACTGCGTATTAAATAAAGTATTCTTTACAATATATTTTTAAACAAACCCCAATAAGCAGATTAAATTCTCTATTACCTTACTCCTTAAGAGTAGTGTATGCTTTAAAAAAAAAAAACACAAATGAATTCTGACCTGTTTCACTGGAGCAATAGGTGTATGTACTTGGGGTTTAAGAGGCTGCTGACTTTTCAACTTCTGTGCCTGCTCCTGTTCTTTTGCTAATTTTTGTTTTTCTTCAAGTGTAAGTGATGCCTTAAAACAAAACAAAACAAAAAAATTAACTGGGAATTCCATTTATAAAACAGAAGATTTCTTTTTTTGTAAAGTATGTCTTGGTATGTTTGACAATACCAAATAGTTTGCAAACTACTCATGTATTGGTGATTGCTACAGGTAAGTTACATTTTGAATTAACTTTAAACTAACTGCAAAAAACCATTTTTAGGTAGAAAGTTACAAAATCAGTCCTAAAATATTTCTAGTATGAAAACAATTATTATTTTAAGAACATTCATTAAATCACATTTTTACAGACAATGAGAATATGATTAGGTGATTTCATTTTACAAAATTAGGAGATTTTGTTCAACTTTAGTCTATTTCACTCCAAAAATATTCATAAAAAAGCAAAGGAAGAAGTAAACAGCTTCTTTCACAATGCCTGCATCAACTTTGACATTTGTCTGTTTCTTTTACCAACTTTGCTAAACTATAAACTCACAATATGTTCTCTTACAATTTTGAAAAGCCACAATGGCTTTAAACACATAGGTATTGTCATTTGTTAAATAAAAAGAGGATAACTGCCCTCAGCAGAAATTCAAAATTGAAGTAGTATTTTATGTTGGATGCTAATCAATATTTCAATTGGAAAGTATAATTTTATAGTTTACTATTCAAAATCAGAAGCAGAAAAAAGACAGAATTTACCAAGGGGCCAAGTACAGCAGAAAAGGCAAAGGAGTTAGGCAACCTAGAAATGTTACCCAGTGGGAGGCTATAATAAAGCAACTAAAAATCATAAGCATGTTTATTCTCAACATGGGTCAGCTCATATTCCACTGATAACTTTTAAATTTCATAGAAATAAAAATGTTTCTTGTTAAGATGCTAAACATTATTTCCCAACAAAAGTCTGTGGTTTACAGGAAGCCCTATTTATTTTATTTATTAATTTATTGATTGATTGATTTATATTTGTGTGTGTGTGTGTATATGATAAAAAGAACAGTAGTAAAGAAACTTACTCTTTTATGTTTATTCTGTAATACATCCTCTTTATTTTCTGATTCACCACCAGTCAGAAGGTCTGCTCCAATGTTGTTAAAAACTTTGTCAATCTGATGAAATAGAAAAAAGTCAACTGCTTGAATGATGTAAAAACATATTGTGATTTTACTTTTTAAAGATCTAAAGCCCCCAAAGAAAGCACACGTTGAAACAGTTTTTACAAAAACTTAAATAATCTAAATATCTATACCTGAGATCCAACATTTGTAACTTTTGTCTCTTCAGAAATATTTCTTTGATTTCCTATATCCAAAGATCTGCAGGAAAATCAATAATTATGGCAAAGCAATAAAAAGAAATGCATGTTTTTTAAATACACATGCTAAAATTAATTCATCCACATGGAGTTTATTAGAACTTGAACAAAATGTAACTTCATTCTTTAAGAAGAGTCATAAATATTTTTCACTATTTACTAGTAGTAATGTCTGCTTGACCCCCCAACCCCCCGCAATGAACATTTGTATACAAGTTTTTTTTTTTAACTCAACGTTTGGGATTTACTGAAAAATTTACTCAGGATGTATTCAAACCAGGCAAGCATGGTTCTTACCATCAGTTTATACACTGAAAGATAAGATATAATATGAGGAAAAGTTCAGAATCTGTAACTCTAACAATAAATGCTATAAACACTGTGATGCTGACCAGATATACATCCTGAAAAAAAGATAGGATTTATATTGGAAAAAGAAAAAGAGGGAGTGGGGGGTGGGGAGGCAATAGGGGAATAAGGACACATATGTAATACCTTAATCAATAAAGAAAAATAAATAAATAAGAAAAAGAGAGGGTTCATTTATACCTTAAGTATAAATGCTAGGTATTAAAATTTTGTTATAAATTTTTTAAAATTATTTTTCAGGGTTTCTATGTTTATATAGTCAATTGATCAAGCATCATAAATAGATACATACTAGAGGCCCAATGCCCGAAAATCGTGCAAGAGTAGGCCTTCCTTCCCCCGGCTGCTGGCTCGGGCTTATCCTCTGGCCGCTGGCAGGCACCTGGACCCAGGCTTCCCTTGCTGCCCCGGCTTCGTCCAAAAGGACGTCTAGTCTAATTAGCATATTATGCTTTTATTATTATAGATCACAGAACACTTATAAACCACACAAGGCTATTTCACATCATTCTACAATACACCCTGTGTATGTACTTCCATAAGCTTTCATCTTACATTGGGGTAAAAGCTAAAGAGTTTCTAGTTGGGTACCTTGCTCACAATTGATAACAATTTTACTGATAATCAGATGTCTTTGGCTTATGGTCAAAGTTGAACAAGTATCCTAAAACCATGTGTGTGTGTTTTCCCCCCTGGAGCAAAGAATATAGCAAAGATTTGATTTTAATAAACTGGCATTCTCTAGTGCATAACTTTTACCTTCCCCTTCTTCTTTTGAACATAAAATGAATGTTCTATAAATGTTTCTGGGGTTAGAGAAAAGAGGAAGGGGGGAATTAAAACACCAAGGTTTAATAGATTTAAAAAACATTTATAAGTGGTGCTCTTGATGATCAACACCATGAGTTTACAGTACCAGCAGGTAATGCTGATGAGAGATGTTCTCAGAAACAGAATTTTCTCTATGTAGAGAAAATGCTAAGATTATATCATACTAGAGGCCCGGTGCACAAAAATTTGTGCACTCGGGAGGTCCCTCAGCCTGGCCTGTGCCCTCTTGCAGTCTGGGGGGGATGTCCAACTGCTGGTGTGCCTGGCCAGCCTGGGTGAGAGGCTGATGGCTGTTTGCAGGCTGGCCAAGCCTCCCAGTGTGGACCCTCATCCCATTGGGGTGTGGCCAGCTTGAATGACGGGCTAAGGGCCGTTTTCAGGCTTTCAGGCTACCCACAGCTCCCACTGACCCAATGTCCCAGTGAGGCTGGCTGGAAGCAGGTTTCTGGGGTTTATTTATCTTCTGTAATTTAAACGCTGTTGCTTTAAGCTGAGGCCTAGGCAGGTAACGAAGCCTATTTGCTTCAGAAGCTCCATGGCTTCTATAATTAAAACAATGTTGCCTTAGTAGAGGCTCAGCTGGCCTAGGCAGACAGTTTACTCCTGGTGCGACGGAAGCCTCCTGTTGATCGAGTTCCGTGGTGGTTGGTCTCCATCTTGGCTGGGATAATTTGCATACAGCCACTCTGATTGGCTGGTGGGCGTGGCTTAGGCACACCAGAGAAATGGTCAATTTCAATATTACTCTCTTATTAGAGTAGATTATTATACTCTTATACTCAGAAATAACATTAGATTTTCAACAACAGTCTAACTCAGTTCAATTTAATATGCTGGGATTTTTTTTAATGTTTGGCATATAGTCAAGCTAAAATCCATCATTTTTTCTAGTCCATATTTCAGAAAATCAACCATTAGATAAATTTAATCTCACACTTAACCACACAAAATTCACATGCCACCTACTTACTTCTGTTGTTCTTGCATTATATGAAGTTGCTCCAGTTTAGTCTTATGTTCAGACTCCAATCTATTAAGCATCTCTTTAATGACGGAAATGAATGAATTGAACTGGTATAACAAGAAGTTGATATGGTTATAATGTTTCAAGTTAGCAACAAATGTTATCTAATAAGATAATTCAGCAAGTGAAACATAATATCCTCTAATTTCACCAGAATGTGACCTACGCATGTCACTGATGTCACAAAAAGTATATTTAAATTCAGCATATCATAGCAAGTTTTCACAATATCTTAGTATGGTGGTGTATATAGTTGATGAGACTTTTAAGTTCCAGAAAACATGTCTTAATTAATTTTATATCCTGATTGTCCAACAGCTATTATTCATGGGTCTCATATAAATTCATTCCCAGTAGTTATTACATATTGATTTTCCTAGAATAATCCAAAACAGAACATCAAAATTCGTGCATATCTAGAAGCAATCTGCTTAATAATGCATAAAAAATATTACCGTGTATTCAGATTAATATAAAAATGTTTGGCCAAAGTAAACCTTGTTTTCTAAAAATTTAGAAATATTAAGAGGCCCTAGCTCAGTGGATAGAGCATCAGCCTGCGAACTGAAGGGTCCCAGGTTTGATTCTGGTTGAGGGCACATGCCTGGGTTGTGGGCTTGATTCCCAGTAGGGATCATGCAGGAAGCAGCCAATCAATGATTCTCTCTTATCATTGATGTTTCTCTCTCTCTCCCTCTCCCTTTGTCTCTGAAATCAATAAAAATGTATTTAAAAAAAGAAATACGAAATAAATGTACATAATCTAACTTTCAAATAATTAAAGTTCATAAAGTAAATCTAACACTATATCTTAATGTAGTAAACTTTGGTTAAATAATTCTTATGGTCCCCTTCAGGATCATCATTAACAATTTATTTAAATAACCAGAGGCCCAATGCACAACATTTGTGCACTGTGCGTGTGTGTGTGTGTGTGTGTGTGTGTGTGTGTGTACGTGTGGGGGGGGGGGGAGGGTCCCCCCAGCCCGGCCTACGCTCGTTCACAGCCTGTGAGCCCTTGGGGGATGTCTGACTGATGGCAGTCAGGCATCCTTAGTGCTGCCACAGAAGCAGGAGAGGCTCCCACCACCACCACTGCACTTACCAGCTGTCAGCCTGGCTTCTGGCTGAGTGGCACTCCTCCTGTGGGAGTACACTGACCACTGGGGGGCAGCTCCTATGTTAAGCATCTTCCCCCTGGTGGTCAGTGTGCATCAGAGCAACTGGTTGTTCCACCATTAGGTCGATTTGCATATTACCCTTCTATTATATAGGATACCATATATTATAGGAAAAATCTAAAAACTTTCTTCCCCTCTCCAAATCTCGTAACTACATCTTTGTGCTGAATGTTTATACATACTGGTACACTATTTCATTAATCCTCACAACCCTTCAAAGTTGACTTATTAACATTTCTATTTTATAAATGAGGAAACTCAGGTTCAGCAAGAGAGAAACTAAATGCCATGGCTGGTGTGGCTCAGCTGGTTGGAGCACTGGCCCCTACACTGAAAAGGTTTTGGGTCCAATCTCCAGTCAGGGCACAGACAGGAGGCAATCAATCCTGTTTCTCTCTCACATCGATGTCTCTCTCGCTACCCCTCTCTCTAAAATCAATAAGCATGTCCTCAGGTAATTTACTCAGAGATATTAAATAACTTACATGGCATAAGTAGAATTCATACTGTGTCTCCAAAGCTTAGCTCTTTTCTACATTGCACTGCCTTTCACCATGCTCTACCATCCCTTTATCCTTTGTCTTACCAGGAAAGTAACAAATGGCATGTTTCCTTACTGTGACTGACTCTCTGCTAATTAGTTTTTAAAACTTTTTAATGAAGTATAACATACTTACAAAAAAACATACATATAAGTGTACATCTCAAAAAATTTACAAACTGAACTTAACCAGGAGCCATATGAAGAAACAGAACATTGGCAGCACCCCAGAGATTCCTTCTGCTCTCTTCTAGTCATTTACTGCCCACCCCCACACACACCCTGTGAGTAAACACTAGTCTGACTTTTAGCACAAAGTTTTGACTGTTTTTTCAATCCTCTTCCATGCCTACCTTCATTTGCTCAGCATTATGTTCTGACAGTCATCCACGTTGCATGTAGTTGGTACAAGAGTTAACACAGGCTTGCACTGCTCTCCTTGAAAGGCCTGCTTACGAGGTTGGCCCTTGGCTGGTTGGTATCTTAGCATGTTCCCCCCATTAACTGATAATAGCGGCAAACTATGCCTAACTGCACAAAGAATACGTTTTACGCTGAACACCTGCTTTTCTTCTGGGAGTCTGAATTTGAGTACATGACAGACAAAGGGTGCTATTTGATCAGCTCCCAATAAATATCTCCAGACACTGAGTCGAATGAGCTTCTCTGGTTGGCCACATTTCATACATATTGTCACAACTCATTACCCAGGAAATTAAGCACATCCTGTGTGACTCCAGCAGATGTCTCTGGAAGCTTGAGACTAACCCCCAGCCCCTACTTTGCCTTCTCCCTTTGCTGATTTTGCTTTATATTCTTTTACCATAAGAAATCACCCATTCACTCCAGCCAGGGTGACTCAGTGGGTGGCAGTTTGCTTCTTGCCCCTAGTCAGGGCACATGCAGGAGGCAACCAGTCCATGTGTCTCTCTCACACATCGATATTTCTCTCTCCCTCCCTCCCTCGGCTCTGAAAAGCAATGGGGGAAATCTCCTCACTCGTTGGGTAAGGATTGATAGAGAGATAGAGATAGAGATAGAGATAGAGAGAGAGAGAGAGAGAGAGAGAGGAATCATCCATAAATACAATTTTATGCTGAGGCCTGTGAGTACTCCTAGGGAATCACTGAATCTGGGGCAGTCTTAGAAACCCTCCCAAACACCATTGTGACTGTGTTTTAATTGCTGTGTGGAATTTCCTGTTTTTCAATCGAATGCTAAATATGTATTTTCCTAAGTTACTTTATCTTTTTCACGTAATGCATAATATACTTACATTATTTTACATCAGAACTGACAGAAGAGTCTTGAATTAGGAACTCTATCCATAAAATATATAGAAAAACAAGCACTCTAAGTTAGACCACTAAATATTATAAAATGCCGTAAGGTATGAATCAAAATATTTCTGTTGATGAAAATAGACCCCTAAAAAAATCAACCGTAACCTGAACAAATCTAACACCACATTTCAAATGAAATTATATATCCTAAAATAAGCATTTGAGAATATTTTAAATATTTTAAATAATAAATATAAGAACAGAAATAACCCAAAGTTGAAGACTATCTTGGACATATGAGCATCCTAATTTTTCCTCAACATTCACTTTGCCTCTTTTTTGCCAATCATAACCTCAACCGTGCCATCCAAGATACAAAGAAACTTAACAAGCTGAAACCATTGTAATTAACCTAGTTATTAATAATAGGAAAGGAGCACGTGGAAGCCAGATATTATAAGCATGTCATTTAGGCAGCTTTACCAGGAAACTACAACTTTACCCTCCCAGGGGTCCAACAAAGGGAAGATAGATACATACCCAATAAAGTTGGGGGGGACTAGTTGAAGGTGCTTGCTATCAATCACACCTAGGGACAGAGGTGGCTGGCCAGAATGGGAGTGGCCACTGCAAGGGCGCAAAAATTTGGGATACTTAATTCTCTGAACAAAGAAGCTTGCTCTCTAATGCTCTTGGGACTCTTGGGACTTATGTGACTCTGGGCTTGTAGAGCTCGCTTGCATTAACCCACATGGCCCATTATAATGGACTAATGGATTGTAACTAGCCTGATGCTGAACTGGACCCAGATTCAACATGGAAAGGAAACTCTGGACACTGGCTTTGCCTTTAGCTTTACTGAAACCCCAGCTATATTTCTTCTATGACTGGACTACAGGGAATGGTACCTTGGAAACCTAGGGATATAATTCCAGGCAAATAAAAACCACTCATTCTCCTGTGCAAGTCTTAGAAAATTCTTTTCTCAAGATACTGTAAGAACTACACCCCCAGCACCCAGTGGGGAAAAGGACCCCTCACTTTGCCATATAACAAAGCCCGAAACTAAAACATAGGAACACAAACTTTCAGAGGCGTACCCTACCACTTTAATGAAATTTGGGATCTGATTTATGTCATACATTTCTCTAATTCCAAAATTCCATTCACTCAGCACTATCCCCTTATGCCCAAAGCTCTCTTGCTTAACTCCCAGCTTTGCTCTAATTCACTTTCAGTCCTTAATTCCGAATCTTGCCTGCCTATCCATTTCTGAACTCAGTTTAACAGTAATCTTTCTCAGTCTTCTCCATTAACCACTAGTTCCGTGGTGAACAAACTACACCATTACTCTGTATCTCAAAATTTTCTCTCAATAAATATTTTTGTTTCTAGCACAGCACTAACTGCTGAAGATATATTTAAGAATAAGCTATAAAAACTCGCCTTCCAGGAGAGTCAGGCATGTAAGTACATACTGTGATAACTACAGTGGTAAAGGTATGCAGAGAGGCAATTTTATAATACTCTTTGAACACATTACCCCTCTTCTCAAACATTTACCATACCTTGAAAGTTTGAATACCTAAATCATACCTATTCTAGTCTAATTTATCATATCATTACTCCCCTACTGTATTATAGGTATCTTTCGTTCAAAATAAATTCTTCATTCCCAGTGGAAGACAGGATAGAATGGTTCCCTGTCATTTCGTTCTGCTACTCATGCCTTTGGGCCCCTGTCTTTGAGCATTGACAGGACCTGTGATCTACCTGTAACCAACAGAGCACGGCAAAGGTAATGGAATGTCGTTTCCTTGATTACTTTATAAGACTGTAATTTTCATCTTTCTAGCAGATTCTCTCTCTCTCTGGCTTTGATAAAACAAGTTTCCATGTTGGAGAGATCCATAAAGCAAGGAATTGACAGTTGCATCCATCTAAGAGAGAGATAGCAACTGAGGCCCTCAGTCCAACAGCCTAAAAGGAACTGAATCCTATCAACAGCCATGTAATGAGTTTAGAGGCAGATCCTTACACCAGCCAAACCTTCAGATGAGACCTAGCCTTTGATGGTAAAAGTAAGAGAAACTAAACAAAGAATCCAGGCTCTGGTTTGGCCGACCCACAGAAACTGTGAGATAAGTGCTTGTTGTTTTAAACCATCAAGTTTATGGTGACTTGCTATGGAGCAAAAATGAATACATACCCCCGACACATTATATTAAAACTAGGGGCCTGGTGCACAAAAATTTGTGCACTTGGGGTGGGGAGGAGTGTCCCTCAGCCCGGCCTGTGCCCTCTCGCAGTCTGGGACCCCTTGGGGAATGTCCACCTGCTGGCGTACCTGGCCAGCCTGGTGAGGGGCTGATGGCTGTTTGCAGGCTGGCCAAGCCTCCCCAGTGGGGACCCTCATGCTATGGGGGCGTGGCCAGCCTGGGTAAGGGGCTAAGGGCTGTTTTCAGACTGCCCACAGCTCCCATTGACTCAATGTCCCAGCAAGGCTGGCTGGAATCAGGATTCTGGGGTTTATTTATCTTCTATAACTGAAACTTTGTTACCTTGAGTGGAGGCCTAGGCAGGCAACGAAAGCCTCATGTTTGCTTCAGCTCTATGACTTCTATAATTGAAACATCGTTGCTTGAGCAGAGGCCCACCGGCCTAGTCAGGCGGTTGTAACAGAAGCCTCCTGTTTACTCTAGCTCCGTGGCTGCCGGCCTCCATCTTGGCTGGGTTAATTTGCATACAGCCGCTCTGATTGGCTGGGAGGCATGGCTTGGCTGGTGGGCATGGCTTAAGTGTCTTGGTGTGCCAGTCAATTTGCATATTACTCTTTTATTATATTGGATTTCTTTGTTCATGTCTATTTCCCAGCCCCAAATGTAAAGTAGCCCCAAATCTTATACATTTTTCAACATTCTGCCCATTTACTATCTCCCAATGAAGCTTCCAATAATCCATCCTTCCACCTCACATACACCTTACTTCAAATCCACAAGCTTTCACTGAACTCTGACATAGTTTCCCTTGTTTTACCAATACAAATATGTAATATATTTAATGCCAAGAAACAGTAAGCTGAATAAAGTGAATGAAGCACCAAACTCCTCCTACCTGGTTGAGATTAAGATTATTTTCAATACTCAGAGGAATCAGATGAGGCAATACTTTTCCAGCCAGCTGCTCTTTGGTGATTCCCAACTTCTTATGAGTAAAAGTACATTTGTAAATGCCTAATAGAAAAGAATAAGAAAATTTTATAATTCAATACCACAAATTAATAGAAATTAGGAAAACAGCTGATCTACATGAAATCTCTTGACAATCAGTTTAGCTACAAATGCTTCCTTATAAGTGCTTAGGATGAGGATGCTCTTACATATAGCATAGAGAATGATCTCAGCTTTGTCACCAGTTTAGATTTAAACACCAAGATATATTTATCCTGTAGTCTTTGGTTTAAGAGCACATGTAATAATGGCATAACATTAAAAGTCTATCAGAACTAGCTACAGTTCTTACAGTGTAGCAGGGAGATTACAGAATGCCCTCTACCCTGAAAACATTTAGGTATATATTTCAGACCTCTCACTCAAGTGGGGACAGCTACTTCAAAGTGTATAGGTAGAGCTCCTACACATTTATTCACATCTTTAACCAATGACACTCAACATGTTTGAACCTTAACAATTTAATTCATCTCCACACAACCCTCCTCATTGTCACACCAATTTACTGGACCTTCAAGACTACTGGTTACAACTACTCACAAACGCTCCATTTGATCAACAGAGCACATTTACTCCTCGTTCTCTAAATGTTTTTGTGTTGTAAGCATTTTTCACATAACCCGAAACTGAGTAGCACACCATCTCCTATTATTCTGTTAATGTACACTTCACTTATATACTGAAAGAATAACTTCATTGTGAACGTACTGAATGCTTATCTGTTAGGCACCATGCTAATTACTTTCTCTTCAGTTTTCTCACTGAATTCTCACAAGACTCCACTTATAATGATGTTATTTTCATCCTCATTTGATAGATGAAGAAAACAGATTGGGACTAGGGTCTTTCCACTATTACAAACACCTTTCAAGAAGACTAATTTCTTTGAGTTCACAAGTTTCATCCCATATCCCAAAAGTGCTACGTTTCCAGAGGTCCACAATAAATTACTTGCTGACCATTCCTGTAAATATTTACTGAGGGATTTCTATAGACCAGACACTCTAACAGGTGTTAAAAATACATGGCTGAGTAATGTAGTTTTTCTTCAAAATTAACAATGAACTTCAAATTTAGTAATAAGTGAACTTTTGTTTTTGTGATTTCATAATTATGTCTGTTTCTCTTAGTAGAGTAGACCTCTGACATTTCCAGATGGGATGCTCATAGCTTTAACTGTTCACAAACAATTTCAGAGTTCTTGACATAGTAATCTGTAAATATGCTGATAGAATAAAACATGCCATAAGGCTAATATGCTTTATCAGCACATCATTTAGCAGAGAAACAGTGCTTAAGATTTAAACATAACTAAATTAAAAACCAACCCTGGCTGGTGTTGTTCAGTGATTAGAGCATCATCTGAAGCACTGAAGGTTCACAAGTTGGATTCCCAGTCAAAAACATGTTACCTGGGTTCCAGGTTCAATCCCCAGCCCCGGTCAGGGCGTGTGTGTGCACAAGGCAACCCATTGATATGTCTCTCCCCACAGATGTTCTTTTCTCTCTCTCCCTCCTCCCTTCTTCCTTCTACACTCTCTAAATATCAATAGAAAAATATCCTCGGGTGAGAATTTAAAACAAACAAACAAAACAAAACTAGCTCCATCACTTACCAGTTATGTATTCTTCAAGAATTTACTTCACTTCTAAGCCTCAGTTTACTATTGTAAAACAGAAATAATAGTATCTATATCTCACTGGATTTTGGAGAGTACAAAATAAGATAATGCAGAGAAAATACTTAGCATAGTGCCTCTTACAAATTGGGTACCAAATAAATATTAGGACTAGTAAGACTAGTATCAGTATTTCAAGTAGCTTTGTTTGTCTCTCTTTTTAGTACCATTTTACAGGGCAAACTATATGCTATCATGGTATTTGTGAGGCTAGAATTCCCAAATGTCTCATTCCTTTGTAAATGTCAAGGTTCTATTGCTTTTGCTAAAATTAACACAAGAGAAGTTATATCATGGCATTTATCCCATCATTCTCCAATTACTGAATGCTATATATGTGAAAGTAGAGTACAATAGTTCTATAGAGTGAAAAATGTATTTGCATGACTGTAAAATGATAAAGTAGTATCAAATGACAGTAAGTTTTCAGCTACCTAAAATCCCCATGAGGACTGCAGGTTCCTTGGATGGAATTTGTTGTAAGAAGGGCAGGATATCATCAAGTACAAACCACTTATCCAAGTATTCCAAAATCTTTCCTAAGCATACTAATGAATTTACACGAACCTATTAAAAGAGGTAAATTGAATTAGTCATTTAAAGTCTTTGTAATACAGAACAAAATATTTAAGTATTTAATCTTCAGATAGGTATGTTAAAAATAACTCAAAAATAAAAGTAGGTTTAAAAGTTCTCATCCTTTATTAATGTAAGAAATTCACATATTTGCTAACTCCCCTGACTTGTTTCAGAAAAAATTTATGATGGCTTTACCAGGATACTAGTTAGCTAAAGGTATGGATTGATTTCAGTTTTGTATCATTTTAAATAAAGTGATTAGGACTTAAAAAGCTTTACTAGTAGTATATGTGTTTACTGTACTAAGACCATTTCTTTGGGGCATCTGAGTCATAAAAAGGACTACATTCTCCCACCAAGTATTCAATTTTACTGGGCTTCCAGTATTTTTTTGTAACTCGGGTTCAATTCATTCTTTAACTAAATATTTTAACAACATGCAAAGAGAATCTATATTTGTCCTACATAAAATTTTCTGTTTCTAAGTATATTTTTAATACAGTTATTAAAATCTGATATTCAGGAACTTTTATAAAAATTCTATCATTCATTTGATTATTTTGGTAAATATTTCACATTCTATTTTTTTAGCTGGAATTTGTAAAGACAGAATACTAGTACTGAGCTGGGATCTTACCACTAAAACTCCATTTATTTAAAAAAAAAAAGTAAACAAAGAACAACAGAAAACAGTTTAGTTTAAAAAGCACTGTATTTCTGCAAGAAAGATGAAAATATTTTTCTGAAAAATAATGTGTAATTGTTTTCTGAAACCCAAACACAGGGATTTTATAAATTCAAAATTATATCTAAAGGCCAAACTTGCTCTTAGTTTAATAACAGGAATCACTGCATTCTTTATATGTATGGGTATGTATAGATATACACAAAGACATATGAACTAAAATAAAGTTTACTTTTATTTTCTTTCATGATATATAAAATATTAGTCATGTGAGTCATGAAGAAACAGAGCTCTTGGGGCATCATTTTATCTCTCTCTGCATAGAATTTATTTCTTCTTTATTTTCAGGGAACTATATTAAAATATAATTTTAACTCAGGATTCACACCTCAGGAATTTCCTAGCATATTTAAACCTGAGAGGTCTATGTCCACGAATGCAATTCAAGAATTCACATTTGCCACTGCGAAGGTAAGATCACTCTGAGTGTGACATATAAAATGCAAATCCATTTCAGTTACTGTTTTAAATCCATTCATTATAATTCCTTATAAACAACATGTCTTTAAAGGCTCAGTTGGCATCTTTAAAGGGGATACAAACATCCCTGGGCATTACAGAGTATTTAAGTACCCATGCTTCCCACCTCACTGCATACGTAGTTAGAACTCAACTAGAAAATCTATTTTAACAAAATGTATGCTGCCATAAAATACTATGTGATTTTTAGAAGGGCATTTTGAAAACTGAGTTTTAAGCATATGTTACTACCATATAATCTGAAAATTTAATCTTAAAATTAGAAAATTTCAGAGAAATGGGCTGCATTTCAAATTCTTTTAATGTTGATGAAGACAGATACTCAGAGTTACAGTGACTTGCCTAAGGGTACAAGAATAATTAGTAGCAGAGTCAGAATAAGAACTCATATTTTTTTACTTCATTTCATACAAGTTGATTTCAGTAAACAATTTTTTTTTCTACTTTAGTGTTGTTTTATCTCAGAGTCTTTCTACCAAAAAGAAAAACAAAAATAAATAAAACAAAAAAAACATGAACTAAAAAATGGATTAGATGGCTGTAAGGTAAAAGTATATCATTTAAACTTCTTTTGCCTATAAATCTATTAAGCTGTATTTACTTTTACTTAAATTCACATTTCACCCCTCAAAATTGATGAGCTCTCCAAAGAACTATCTTTACTAAATGCAAATTTAATGCTATGCCCATTGTTAAACATCAAAATAAGAATTGATCATGTGAAGAAAGGACATTTCTCTCTTTTTTCTAAAGCTGGTATTTGTGATGAAAAGAGAATTTAATATTACTTCTATAAAGAAATACAGTGAGGAAAGAAAAAAAAGAAATACCAATGAGATAATTCTTATGATTCAGAGTTAGAGAAAAGGTTGGGCGCATTTATTGCCTCCAATATGAGATCACGAGAACTTTGTTATTTATCCTACCATCCTGACTACCAAATAACTTGATATTAAAATTCTGTATTCAAGGAGACAATTACCCTTACTGTAGACTTTTTAGCACAACTATTTTCCCCATTGACTCTCTTATTATTTTTTATTGTACCCTTTACTCTTTTTTGAAAGTAAGCAAATAAGTGAGGCATAAAAATATTTAGATGTCTAAAAATAAAGGCAGTTTATAAAAGGAAGTCATTCAAAAAGTGTTTAGGCTTATACACCAAGTTAAACTCTCATGATTACTTTAAAACTACCATCAAAATAGTGAATTAAAGCAGAAAAGGATTAAGAAAAAAAAGTACTCAAATATTTTATTAAAGCACTCAAATTAGGGGATAATGAATAAGATAAGGGACATGCTACTGTAAAATTATATACTAGGGAAAATTACAGCTACTGCTCACTTTTATAGTACTTTAGCAGTTACCTACAGCCAAAACAAAATACATGAACACTATAAAAGGGTTATTAAACAATAATAAAATTATTTAAGCAAATGAGAAAAGAAAATAAAAAAATTAATATGCAATTACTTACAGCAAGGGAAGATGTTTGTAGACATGCATTTTTAATTCTTGGTATCAAAGCATTTTTCATGGATGGGTAGTCTATAAGATTTGCAAAGGTTGGAATGATGTTTAGACAGAGTTCCTATTAAGAAAATTAATTGGATCAGTCTTAAGGACTCATCTTTTTTCTCACATATTAAAATATATTTTGCATTTGCATGGCTAATTTGTCACATAGTTTGAAAAAAACTTTTATGTACATTACATCATTTTGTCCTTTTAATAACTATTTGAAAGAATAGTTATTTTCAGCTTTCAATTTTACAGATGAGAAAACAGGCTCAAAAGAGGCTCAAAATTATACTAGATCCTAAAACTAGCATCTGATACCACAATTCCCTGGTCTCATTCCTAATTTCTTTCCCTGATAACAGAATTCTTCATTTATTTTTAAAAATAGGAAACTTCAGAATAGCTAAGTTTTGCTATCTTTCACAAAGACAAGAAATTAAAAACGAAGTCTTGTAAAACTATTCCTCTTAAATAAGAAATTTCTTAGCTGCTACATATATCCATATGATGGAGTGAAAAATAAACGTTTTTAACAATATATTTTAAAGGACTGTTTAATAATATTGGGGAGAAAATGCAATAAGACACTATTATATAGTCCCAATTTTTAAAATGTGTACGTGCAGGCTTAGGATAAAAGCCTGAAAGGATACCTAGAAATGTTAACTGTGAGCATCTCTGAGAGATTTTAATTTTCTTTACATTTTTAAGTACTTTCAAATTCTGAAACTTAAGCAAGTATAACTCATAGAAACAAGTAAAAGTTATTTAAATCATTCTTGTTAACTAATGCCATCCCACAGTGTAAACAATTGGAACTTGGAACTCTGAGGATAACAGGAAAAAGGAAGATGACTGAGGATAAGTGGACTAAGTGAGATAAGGAAAAGAACAAAAACGGCTGAGAACTAACTGGCTAAAGATCTCAGATACCTTAGAAGGGCCAGAATGATCCTTGTAGCAAAGCATAGCAGAGGGATTACTAAAGAAAATGGAAGTATAAATGTGTATCAGAGAAGGAGTTTTTGACAATACTTGTTAAACAAACACATTCATTTGTAGTTAGCAGATAGAAACAAGTTAACTACTAAGAATCCGTTATCAACATACTGGGAAGCATTTTATGTACTTTAACTTATTCCCAGATTTTCAAAAGGCAAATAGAGTTACATGTTTATATCCACTCAGAACTATAATAATTACATGGGTGGCATCACTGAGGATAAGAAATACAAGCTACATTTAAGGACCCATTTTCCACAGGTGGGAGACAATTAACAATGGTGAGTAGTCAGTGCGAAACTGTGCTCATTATCAAAGGGTACCTTCTTAAGGAAGATCAGTCTTTAATTGATAAGGGTGGGGAGGAAGAAAGAGAACTATGATTGTTAATCTAGCAGTAGGCTACAAAGAGGTAAATCTTGAATTATGATTAAATCACTAAGCAAAAAGAGAGGAGAGCTCTCTCCATAGGAGGAGACAGGATGAAGAACCCAAGAACAGGATTAGCACATTCTCAAGAACTTCTATCTTGTATTTATACCTTTTCTGTAATTGGTGGTGGGGAGAGGAGAATGAACATAGCTCTATGTTTAATTTTAAGGCAAATAATGTAAGAAAACTGGTACAGATAAATAATTCTATTAATGCCTCTAACCATCTCCTCTGTTAACCATCTCTTCTGTTAACCATCTCCTACTTTTCCAAATGTATTTCTAATCTCTCTCTAGCCTGTTAAATACATCAAACTTCTATTTTAAAAATATCACTCCAAAAATGAATTTCAGAAGTTCCTTTCCAGCTGCGTACCTTCATAAAGCTTGAGGAAAAGGTTTTTGTTTCTAGCTCTTGCTCTAGGAATCTTCCAAAGCTTAGACACGCTTTAACTTTATCAGACTCTTACCAAGCAAGGTTTGATGCAAGTTAATTGGACTGGTGACTAAACACTTATCCTATACTAGAGGCCTGGTGCACAAAAATTTGTGCACTGGGGATGGGGAGTCCATCAGCCTGGCCTGTGCCCTCTCGCAGTCTGAGACCCCTCAGGGGACATCCACCTGCTGGCTTAGGCCCGCTCCCCCAGGCAATCGGGCCTAAGCTGGCAGTCAGACATCCCTCTGGCAGCCTGGGAGCCCTCGGGGGATGTCCACTTGCCAGCAGGGGGCAGGCCTAAGCTGCAGTCAGACATCCTTCACACTGTTGAGGAGGCAGGAGAGGCTCCGTCACCACCACTGTGCTGGCAGCCAGCCATCAGCCTGTCTTGTGGCTGAGCAAAGATCCCCTTGTGGAAGTGCACTAACCACCAGGGGGCTGTTCCCTGGTGGTCAGTGTGTGTCATAGTGACCAGTCATTTCCAGTCATTCTGCTGTGGGGGTTAATTTGCATATTACCCTTTTATTATCTAATATAAAAGAGAAACATGCAAATTGACCGTTACCACCAGCCAATCGGAGCGGCTGTATACAAACTAACCCAGCCAAGATGGAGGCCAACAGCCATGGAGCTAGAGCAAACCAAAGGCTTCTTTTGCAACTGCCTGCCTAGGCTGGCTGAGCCTCTGCTCACAGTCACGCCCACCAGCCAATCAGAGCGGCTGTATGCAAATTAACCCAGCCAAGATGGAGGCCAGCAGCCATGGAGCTAGAGCAAACCAAAGGCTTCTGTTGCAACTGCCTGCCTAGGCTGGCTGAGCCTCTGCTCACAGCCACGCCCACCAGCCAATCAGAGCGGCTGTATGCAAATTAACCCAGCCAAGATGGAGGCTGGCAGGGC
>PVJC01014237.1:0-12864 GCA_004026665.1 Murina feae | reverse complement strand
GGCCGGCCGGCGTAGCTGTGCCAGGTGTGTCAGCTCAGTGGGAGGGGGGTTCCGGCCTGGGGCCTCCTCAGGGCATCCAGGAGCAGCTGTCCTGGGTCTGCTGCCTAGGTCCGCCCCCGGGAGCCTCTGAGGAGTATCCAGGAGCGCCTGTCCGGGGTCCACTGCAGGGCTCCACCCCCTGGGGGGCTCCCCGGGGCATGCAGGAGCACAGGGTCTCTGCAGGGTGTGCAGGAGCAGCCATCCTGGGTCTGCTGCCTGGCTTTGCCCTCCGGGGGCCCCTGCGGGGCGTGCAGGAGCAGCCGTCCTGGGTCTGCTGCCTGGCTCTGCCCCAGGGGCCTCCGCGGGGTGTCCAGGAACACCCGTCCAGGGTCCGCTACCTTCACCCGCCCCCCAGGGGCCTCCACAGGGCGTGCGGGAGCGTCTGCTGCACAGTGCGGAGAATCCGAAGCCAGTTCGCTGCCCGGCTCCACCCTGGGTGTGTTTGCTCAGCAGCAGGGCCCCACCGAGGGATTCTGCACCAGCGTCCGCCCCTGGCTTGCCACCTAACTCTGTGCCAGGTGTGTCCCCTCAGCGATGGGTGCCCACCAGGCGTGTGCGATAGTGGGCCCTCCGGTGGGAAACGACCAGGCCTGCACTCACCAGCCTTCCCACCCCCCAGTGCACGAACCCTGAAGGGGCTGTGGGCAGCCTGAAAATGGCTCTCAGCCCCTCACCCAGGCTGGCCAGGCATGCCAGGAGGTAGACATCCCCCCCGAGGTATCCCAGACTGCAAGAGGGCACAGGCCAGGCTGAGGGACTCCCACCCCCCCGAGTGCACAAATTTTTTCCTAGTATAGAATAAAAGACTAATATGCAAATTGACCGAAAGCAGAATGACCGGTCATTATGACACACAATGATCACCCACCGAGGAGCAGACACTCAACACAGGAGCTGTCCTCAACCCAGAGGTCCCAGGCCAGCCAAAGCAGGTACCAGAGTGGGGTCCCCGATCACCCCACTGGTCGCCTGCAGAGGGAGGCAACCGATGGCAGCGGCAGGGCCAGTGAGTGGGTGACGCCGGGCCGGCCAAGGTGGGTGCCAGCGGGGGCCCCACAATTGCCTGACAGTCACCTCACAGAGGGAGGTGACAGTGGTGGGAGGCGGGACCAGCATAGAATCAAAATTTTAATAGCAAAACTACAAAACTAAGTTTGGCAAAGTACATGATGTTTTAACATCACTTTTGTGACACAAAAGCATGACTATAAGTAGGAATGATTACAATAAATTACTGTTTGCTTTTCTACCTACCTACCACACAAATTAGTTTCAATGCAGAAGGAACATTTCTGAATAGAAAATTAAGTTACTAATCATGAAAGAATTGTGAGTATGGGAAGAACTACTTGCTGTTTTCATAAGAAAAGAGCACATACATATTTGACATTTTCATTTACATGTATTTTTACTCATTTAGGAAGTATATAATAATCTAAATTATAATCAAACCTTCCAGAATAATAATTTCTCATAAATAAAAGCAACTGACTCATTTTACTTCACTAATACAGTTATTTATAAATTGATTCTTTAAATTAGTTAAAAGACTATAGAACTCAGCAAGAAGTCAGCAGTTTACAACCCACAAGAGGGCCTTCACTAAAACCTGGCCCTGCTGGCACCCTAATCTTAGATTTGTCTCCACAACTAAGAAATAAAAGTTCTATTGTTTATAAGCCACCTGGTCTGTGGTATTTTGTTAGAACAGCCCAAATTAAAGCAACCACATTTGCTCTTCTAGAAATAATCATGACCTGGGACAGAAGACTCAACTCATCCACTGACATGACCCCCTCCCTCCTGGTCTTCAGTTTCCCCACCTCTACAGGAGGGAGAGAACCACATGATTTCCAAGGGACCTTCTGGTTCCTCCAACATCCTCTGGATTCAGTGGCTCTACTCTGTGACTGCAAAAAAAATTTGCAATTTTGGCAGAAGGGGAAAGGTGGATGGGGAGAAAAGGCCCTCACACGCAGGAGCAGCACACTTGTAGGCTGTACCTCTGAAGGTGGCAGGCAGTGAGGGGAGTTTAGTGAGGGAGCGGGGCAATCAAGCAATGATGAAGCTACACACATCTAGTAGACACAAGAGATGGAAGTCAAACATCTGGTTTTGAGTGCCCCCCCCACCACCACTTAACTACATGACCCACACTAGTCCTTAATCTGAGCCTTCATTTCCTCTTGGTCCATGGATGAGCTAGCAATGTGTCTGCTGAATTGGGTTTTGAACCCTAAGGAGCTAATGGAACAGGAAGCCAAACTCTGGGCTCTGAGATGTCACCTCCAGGAGGGGAGGAGGCAGTAAGGGGAGCCCCTCCCACCCACCTTCCCCCTGCTGCTCCAGATGCAGCAGAGCAAAAGGTGCTTACTCCTCTAAACTCAACTCCCTGCAACCTTCTGCTATCAGACTAAAGCAAGAGATCCGGACAAGACAAAAGCCATTGTGTTAAAATTTTATATAAAATTCTGTAAATGTAGAGTGCGGCCTGAGGTTGCCTGCCCTGTCAGCTCGTGCTCAGCACTTGGTGTGGATGGCTGTACTGCCCTTCTCCTCAAACTCCTCCTTGCTGACCCAGAGCTGCTGGAAGGCCTGCAGGGAGGCCAGGATGGAGCCACCGGTCCACACGGAGGTCTTCCTCTCGGAAGTTGCAGCCACCATGGGGCTGTCCTGAGGGCACAAGAGGCTCAGCTCCCTCTGGAAGCGCTCAGGGAAGCCTTCCAGCATGGTGCAGCCACCACACAGCAGCACATTTGCGGCCATCTCCTCCTTGAAGCCCGCCTCCTGGCAGTGGCCCAGGCAAGTGGCTGTGAGTGCAGGGAGGCTGGGCTGGCTGCTTCCCACCAGGGTGGGCTTGAAGAGCATCTCAGCGCACTGGAAGCGCTCATGGCCAATGGTGATGACCTTGCCATCTGGGAGCTCGTAGTCCACGCGCAACTCCTCCAGGTCCAGGCCAAGCTCCTCCTCAGGCTGGAAAGCCGTGTAGCAGCACATCTTCTTGATGTGGTCGAGGATGTGCAGGTGGTCGTCCTTAGTGAAACTGTGGCCAGCCTTGATGAGGAGCTGCAGCAGGTAGTTAGTGAGGTTGCTCCCTGCATAGTCAACACGGCCAGTCAGGCCTGGTAGCACGTTGCCTTCTGAGATGGGGACCACATGCGAGACACCGTGCCCACTCTCCATCACCAGCCCTGTGGTCTTGCCATAGGCATAGATGGACAGCAGTGACTGGGACGTCACATGCATGGCGGGGATGCCAAAGGTCTCAAACAGGAGCTCCGCATACTTCTCCCTGTTGCTGCTGGGGCTAAGCGGGGGGTCGGAGACCAGCACGGCATGCTCCTCGGGGAGGATCTTCATCGCCTCGTGGAAGATGTACTCCCAGATGTTCTGGACACAGTCCCAGTCCACCACAATGCCGTGTTTTAGAGGGTTAACCAGCTTCAGGGGTGCCTCAATGTTGAGCAGCTCGTGGCCGACATAGATCTCCTTGCGGGCATCACCGACATCAGCTGCCTCGTAGGGCTTGCCCACCGTGGAGGAGATGAAGTAGGTGGGCCTTGGCTCTCCTGCATAGCCACACTTACAGTACTGCGAGCCCAGGTCGACGATGAGCGCCTTAATCTTGTGCACATTCTTGGGCTTCATCTTCAGCTGAGTGGCTGAACTTGTGTCCCGAATGCCAGCATCAGGAGCTGACAGCGTCCCTGCCTCTCCAGTGTCACCGTGAGCCTTGCCCGTGGGTATGGAGCTCAGGCTGTTCCTTGTCGCCATCTGCCTTCCTTGCTCACCTTTCTCACATCCACATCCTAGAGCTCCGTACAGAGAAATGAGGATCTCCCTCCAGCAGTGCCAGAGTAACTACTCAGGATTGTGATGTCACTGGGTGCTGGTCCATTCCAGCAGCCAGTGGTTGGCTTGGCCTTGGCACCTGTGATCTGTCACCCTCACGACCATCCCCCTAACTTGACTTTGCTCACAAGAGAGCAGGTGACCAGCACCGTTTTAGAAACCCAAGCACACTGGGGTCTCAGAAGTTTGTATTCCTACCCCCTGACATCCCACTCCTGACCCCCTGCTCACTAACTGGACACTTTTTCCTTCTCTGCTTCTTGGCTGCCAGAGTGATACATATTTGACCCCTTACAGTAAGCCAGGCACCTCACATGTTACTTCACAGAATACTGAGAGATAGACAGAACTGAGGAAATTGAGGTTCAGAATTCCAATGACTTGCCCACGAGCACACAACTCTTGGAGTGTCTGTAGTTTAACTCAAGTTCATCTAACTTCAATGCACCAGATCTCCCTACAGAGTGTGAGTGAGAGTACTTTCATTCCTTCATCATTTACTGGGGTTTGTGGTGGATCCAGTCCCGTACATCCTGCCAGTGAGAGATAGGAACCCAGTCACAACCAGAGCCCAGCCTAGATGGGAAGAAGACGGAATGGATGCAGGAATTTTGCAGGTGGAAGTCCATCGGGGGAACAGAGACGCACGAGGAAGGGAGCGCTCATTGGAGGGAGGGAGTCAGAAGGTTCCCTAGAGTGGTGATGCTTAAGTAGAGTTCTCAAAGATATGTGGGTTATCTGTCAGGTAGTTGAAGAGGAAAAGGCATCCCCAGCAGACAGCACAGCCTGAGCAAAGGCTCAGAGGGGGGCGTGGTGGGGTTAAGGTGTTTGTAAAAATGGATGAAGCTGGAGGGTCACAGAGCCACCCAGGGAGGGCTCACATGCTAGGAATAGGAGCTTGGATTGACTTGAGGACAGCTGGAAAACCATAAATAATGAAAGCAGAGAAGTGCTCAGATCTGACTTCTAGAACAATTTAACTGTAATATAAAGTGGCAAAACTCTAAGACCTGAAAGAATTGAAGAAATTCTTATAAGATTCGAAGGCATCCTAACCTAGGGCTGTGATAGTGTGGAAGAGAGCAGGGGCAGGTTCTAGAAAAATTAGAAGGTAGAATCTATTCTAACTGGTTGGTTGGCTCCAGTGCCATCTCTAGCCTCAAGCATTGCATTTTCATTAGATGACTGGATTAGATGTGGAGAGTGAAGGAGAAAGAGGAACCTCTCACTTCTGCCCAAAGAAAGAATGATGGTCTGTCATCCAAAATGGGCAAATTCACTAGGCTCCCATAAGGCCCTTCATACCAAAATACCCCAAAGCCCACCAAAAACCAAATCTATTATGACTTTGGTGAGAGAGAAATAAGAGGGAAAAAAGGAAAGGGAAACAACTGGGGCTGAGGAAGTTTTCAGTGCAGAAGTAACTGAGGGATTAGGAGACATGGATGGAAAGAAAAGGAGGGTTATTGCTACGGAACATGTAAGCATGTTAATGAAGAACTCATGGGACTGTTGGTTGGCTGAACTGTTTCTGGAACTGGTTTATGTAGATAACAACTTCATAAGGATCACAGATATGAGCATCACCAAGCTCCAGTGGCAGTATCATAAGTCACAGAACTGGAGGATTGGACACCTGATCTGGAAAGAATAGTTGTGAGTCATAAACTTGTCCTCACACTGGACAAATGTAACTCTCTGAAGAAGCCACTAATTGGTCTTTGGTCTACTTTTGAGGTTGTGCAGGGCAAGCCAATTCTTCCAAGCGACAACCCTTACGCTATTCAAAGGCAGTGCTCAAAGAAAAATAAAATAAATTAGTTAAGAGTGGGTACATTTTAGTAACAGTGTATGATGGTAATTCAATGGATTAATACATACTACTGAGTTTTTATATAAAAGATTTGACTCAAACCCAAAGTGTACTTTTGTTCTTTTGCTTTAAGAATCAAAATCATCAACAACAACAAAAAAGAATCGAAATCGTCACTAACGGGGTGGGGGGGCCTAAGAAATCTAACATACCTGGATCTGAATGGAAGGTGCCTCTAGTGCTCTGTAAACCATCGGTAGGACACTGTTCTTTATTTCATCAGGAGGAGTTTTGGTTAGTAGCAAATCCATTTTTTGTAAGAAAATTAACAAAATCTGTGTAGAAAAAGGGAATAATGCATTAAATTCCAGAATTTTTACATGATCTTATATATATCCCAAAATTAAAAGAATATTCTAAAGAATAAAATTCTAAAGAATAAGTTATATATTTTCACACTCACCATGTTGCTAGCCTGAGGGCATGGAAGACAAAAACATACAAATCAAGTCTCTTACATTTCTGGAAGCACAATATTTAACATCTGCTCTCAGTTTAGGCATTTAAATAAAGACTAATTTCCTAACTCTCACAAATCTTCAGTAATATGTCACTCACCCACAAGTATCAACTATCTAGAAAGCAACTGGGTAAAGAAATAAAAGCCTGAGGGCAATGAAATCACGTGGCCCCCAAAAGTAACTTCTGTCACTTGGTTTCTATGAAGCTCAAGAGAAAAAAAGGTATAAGAATAAAAAAGACTGTTAGGAAAAAATTCTAGAAAGAAATGTTTCAGTTCAATTTTTGACCTAGCTGCCACCACGTACCTAAATTATAAGAAACAAACTGCCTCTTCTGCTCACGAAGAATTCGTAGTCTTGCCAAGGCTCGGTTAAAAATTTTCAGAAGGAATTTTTAGCTAGACTACTAAGGCGAAAAAGAGTACCAAAGGAGAATTCAGATGGTATCCTTGGGATACTATAATGACTAATGCATAGCTTAGTGGACATGTGGCTCTGCTACTTTCCCTCCTGATATCTTAACAGTGTTTAGGTGAGTCTGCTTCAAAGCCCCCAGTTCCCTCATCTCTCCTTTCCTTAGCCACAGGAATTCCTGCCTTACCACAAATACTAACTTCTGTCCCCTTTCTTTCAAGGGAAGGATTGCAAACAGCCTGCCACAAAACCATTAAATCAGGTAGCTGGTGGTTTATTAATAAGCGATTGCCATATAGTGCCAAAAGCAAGTAATAATTTACTATGTGCCAGAAAAATTAATTTACTCTCAACAGCCTCTTTCATTTTCGAAATGAGCAAAATGGAAGCTTTAAAAGATGAAGGACTTGTTCAAGTAAGGAGATAAAGGGCAGATTCCAACCCAGATGTATGACCCTACTGCTCTGAAATCCAAGAACACCTTGAATCTGGCAAATAAAAATTCTAAGTTTACCTCAGATACTAATTATGTTTTTCATTTACAATACACACACATATTATTTTTGGGTGCTATAAGCATTTTCCCTTTTCTGATGAAACTCTTCATTAATAATAAAATAAAAGAGAAAATACTGGCATAAACCTGTGTAAATGAAAGACCCTGGATAACAGAAGAAACAAAAAACAAACACACTTAAAAGTGTAAGAGAAAAAGATATACTTGTTTTTCCAAACCTGTAATTTTTAATAAGGCCAATACAGTATAACACACACACACACAATCTCATTATAATTAATTTTCTGAGATATTAACTTATAGAGAACTGCAGACATTTACTTGGAGAGTTCAATTATAATTTAGGAATGGTTCACTTCAAACATGAAAAATAGCTGACTAATGGAAAAGAAGTCTCTTATATTTACCGGTTTTTTAAAAGTCACATATCCATTCCTTGTTTTCAACGATAGTCACTATTGACCAATATCACTGAATAACAGCAAATAGGAAAATTATCTATATACATACCTGTATTGGCTCCTGCTGTTTAAAGACAGGGCCAAGGTCAGGTAGAATTAATTTGACATATTCTTCTTTGGTGCATTCTTCAGCAATCATTAGAACATTGGGCAAAACAAAAGGTACCATGTCAGGGTTTACAAATTCTGAAGTCAAGCAAGGCAAAATTCTCTGCACAATGACACGCTGAAAGGAAAAAATGTTTCACAAAACTAAATTTTATTTCAGGTCTTTAGTACTAACATTGAAATTATACTTTAAAATCTCCACTCCTTTTGGGTAAGGTGATCATATAATTTAGGATTGAAATTGGGACCCTTTTAAACGTAAAATAGGGTGCTATTGCCAATTATGATAGTACAAAGACAAAACTTGGTAATGTCACAGATAAAAAGGGATACATAATCACTCTTCCTTTAGGAAACCTTCCCGCAATCAGTCTTCATGAATATGTTTTTCCTATTAATTCCTTCACTACTTATGATTCATACCACACGATTTAAACACTGTTCTAAATTGTTAATTATTGCTTCACGCATGTTAATCCTATTTACACTTACTATAAAGGCCTTGAGAGCAAGAATAAATTTTTGTTTCCCCTTTATTCTCCATAGCATGTAACAAGGGCTAGCAGTACATAATCAATTAATATCTGACAGATTAAACATGGGACATTATTTTGGAACCCGAAATTATTCTTTTTCCAGTGGTTTCTTTAGTTTATACTATACTAGAGGCCCAGTGCACGGATTCACTGGTGGGGTCCCTCGGCCTGGCCTGCGAGGATCGGGCCAAAGCGGGCTCTCCGACATCCCACAAGAGGTCCCAGATTACGAGAGGGTGCAGACCAGGCAGAGGGACCCATGGGTGCATGATCAGGGCCAGGGAGGGACTGTAGGAGGGCTCCAGGGTGTGTCCGGCCCGTCTCACCCAGTCCCGATCGGTCGGACCCCAGTAGCAAGCTAACCTACTGGTTGGAGCGTCTGTCCCTTGGTCATCAGTGAGCATCACAGAAACTGGTCAAACAGTCGAAAAGTCACTTAGCATATTAGGCTTTTATTATATAGGATTACATTCATTGTTTAATAAGCCAGAGAGGATGAGGTGAGGAACTGGAGAGGCCTAGCATCAATACAAACGTATCCCCTAAGTGTGGATAATACAATGAGCTCCACAATGACAGATTATGGGCTTCTTTTCTGACATTTATCTTTCTAATTTTTTTACACTATTTCATTTTCAAACAACAGAAAAGAAGGTCCACCAAACTTCTGGCTTCAGTTTGAAGTCTTTTACAGTCATAAAGTTACATTTATTTCTTTGGAAGAGTTATAGCAAGTTAAAGTAAACTTTAAATACTAAAATCCTGGCTATAACAAGAAACTGACCAACAACAAACCTTGGGCAATTTCGGTAGAACCTTTGGCAGTCCTTTGAAAAATTGTGATTTCTGAAGGTTATCTCTTTGGAATAAGGTATCAAAATACTGCAGTGTTACTGCACCAACATCATCAAAGAAAGGAATCTAAAAACAAGAAATAAAGTTATTTTTATAAATATTAAGGTACTTCTCATATCTTCAACTGCTGATGAAAAATATTCAGAATATTTAACAAAATGCTAAGAGATTATTTCATAAAAATTCTAATTTAGAAAATCAGAATAAGGAAGTAACAAATTATTTTTCTTTCCAAGTTCAAATTTTCCGAAGCAGTACCTTTGAGTTGGCTGGAATAACTTTTTTTTTTCATAACTAGCAAAGTAACTATTGAAATAAAGTAAAATAGGTTAGAGGTACAAAGAACATTATTAATCTATTGAAGTCCATGCTTAAATGAGTGAACAAGAGTTGGAGTGTCCAAAACTTTTGCATGTTATAACTATGTTACAACTGTTGTTTCTTTGAAGTCTTAATTTTATATCTGAGCAGGTATATACATAAATTATTTAAATGTTTAAGAATAAAAGAAGCTGAATATTTAATATATTCAAGAATACAGATATTATCTGGGGACTACATCAAATTAAATCTTGTTTTAGAAGCAGTTTATCTATTTTCACAGATTTTCTGTTTTTCCACCTAAGGCAGAAATTAATGTGTACTCACCTTTGTCATTTGATCTGCATCTGGTCTTACAGTTGGAGTTACATTTAACAGTAGTTTTACATGTTCACGGACTTCCTCAGGTATATTTGTAAGTGAACTAGATCCTAAACGACTCAACTATTCAAAAGAGTGATAATATTAAATATGAATATAAAATATTCAGAGATATGCATTTAAGTTGTCAAATCCATTTAAGAAACTTAAAATTTACTTTAAAATATATTTTTAGATTCAAATAGCTAATTCTATTACTGCAAGATAATTGCAACACTTGTATTTATTAGATTGATTATTTCTATTCCTAAAACAAAATGCCCAGTTTTTCAGACCTTATTTTAAAATTCAGTCTAGTAAATACATGTCATGATTACAGTTGTAGTAAAAGACTTTAACTAATCCTCATTGATTAGAGAATTACTTTTGCTAAGTTGATTTCATGCAAACAAACTATAAGACATTCATTTCAGAATTTCTGAATACATTTTTAGGAAAAAAATCAAAGCAGCAATTAATACACTTTTAATGCAAGCAAGTATTTAAAGATAAATACCTGATCCAACTGCCTACTGAAACTCTTATAAATATCTTGCTTATTAATTTCAAATACAGGTTTCCCTTTGTTAAATACAGCATAAATGACAGTTCCTAAAGAGTACATATCACTGGCTGTTTCACAGCTCACAGAAAGTATGTATTCAGGAGCCAAATATTCAGGATTTGGAAGACACAATGATGGTAAATTTGGGTCCCATTCTTTACATGGAAACTTGGGCTATAAGAAGACAGAAAAGAGATTTTATAGCTCACATATTTCAAATTAAAACAAACCTCTATCAAATAACAATGGTCTAGTTTTAAATTCATAGTTAGCCATGTAAGTAAAAATTGTCATCCCCACCTTAAATCATACAATTCTCTAATTTCCAAATCTGGAAAGTGCATGGAACAAATTTAAGAGATAATAAAAAGATCTCTTACATTGACATTACCGAGTTCTCTTCCAGAAGACTATATGATACACTGTGTTTTATGATACACAGATTTCAAGTTTTATGGGCTAAAATAGATTACTGATTGAAACCTGTTCTTTTACTATCTATGTGATTTAGTTAATAGGTTCAAAAAGTTGTAAGATTAAACAAATGTATGGAAAACAGACTTAACGCAGTGCTTCACCCACAGCACATAATCAATACAAATTCTTTCTGCTTCCCTTAAAAATGTTTACTTAAATTGCAAATCTATCTTAGGACAAATCAAGGTCCCCTTAACAATGATATATAGTAAAAACTTGAAACACTGCAGTTTTCCAAGTGTAAATAGGCAGGTATAATCACTAAGTAAAAGTGCTTTAGAACCAGAAAGACTGGATTCATCCTAGCTTTACCATTTACCACCAGCCTCAACTTGGCAGGTTATTTTATTCTAACCACCTAGGCTGTATTTTTCCTATACCTCACTGAGTTATAATGAGGATTAAATAAGTAAATATATAAGTGTTTAGAAAAGTGCTTTAGCAAATGTCATCATTGATATTGTTATCATGCTACAATCAGTTGGGGTAATATTGCTGGAGGGTTAACGTTGGTTAGTGCATTTGACATGGTGAGGGGGAAAATGCCTTAACCTAACAGCCCTCTAATTTATTTAAATCTAGCATCTTTTTCTCAACCAACATTAACTATTGTGGAATTAACAAGCTGAAGAATACTCTTAGGTACAATGAACTATAAAATTTTCTATAAATTTAAGCATACCATTGTACCATGCAGTCTATTTCTAGACATTTATCAGACTTATAAATTCTCTTGACCATTCCAGACGCCATCACAAATTTCCATAGCTTTAAAAAATTAGAACACTAACACCTTCATTACCTCTTGTTCAGAAGGATTTGTCGATGATACACAAAAATCAAAGCCCATTATTTTCCAGGCTCCACTTTTATTCAAAATTATATTTTCAGGTGTAATATTTCCATGAACCATTTTCACACTGCTATGCAAAAATGACAATCCTTCAGAAACCTGTAAATGTAAAAATAACCAGATATTTTTACATTAAATAAAACTCCTTTCAATTACAATAATAAAGTGTTTCATAAATCGTAATTGCTGTCTCTCCCAATAAAAGATTTTTTGTCAGATAACAAATTTCATCACAATTACAAAAGTACAGATAATCGCAGCTACTATGATAAACAAAACAACAACCAGAGTACAATTATTAAGTTCTTTTCTTAAATTTTTTTTGTTTGTTTTGAGACAGAGGGAAGGGGGAAGGGAGGGAGGGAGGAAGAAATTTGTTGTTCTACTTATTTATACATTCATTTGGTTGTTTCTAGTATGTGCCCTGACAGGAGGTGGAACCTGCAACTTTGGAATATATGGAAGATGCTCTAACCAACTGAACTACCCAGTCAGGGCCATTAAGTTCTTTTCTATAAGTAAAAAGATAATATAAAAGCACTTTACTATCCAAATTTACTCAATTCCTGATTTTGAAAACTGAGGAAATCTTTGGTTCCTGAGTTATAGATAGTAAATATTGAGATCTCTTTGTCAATTTAATTCTAATTCTTAGTATTTTTTATACTTACACTTCATATTGAAATTCAATTTTTCTGAATAGCATTGTGCTCAGCTTTCAAATATTAACTAATGTTCTCTCATTCTCAAAACATTTAGGTTTACTGAAAGAAGCCAGGCCAAAAAAGGAAGTACATACTGTATAATACCATTCATAAAATGCTAGAAAGTACAAACCAATTCAGTGACAGAAAGCAGTTTAGTGATTTCCTAAGGCAAGAGATAAAAAATAGGAGGGAGCAGAGGAGAGGGATTATAACTAGTATGGGGAAACGGGGGGGGGGAAGGTGAGATAATGGATATATGCAGGATATATGCATTATTATTATTGTAGTGATGATTTATAAACTGTATATTTTAAATATGGAAGTTTTTTGTATGCCAGGTAATTATCTAAACTAATAAAAGCGAAATATTAAAATTAACCGTTTCTCCGAGACAGGGTAAGCCACGCCCACCAGCCAATCAGAGCGGCTGTATGCAAATTAGCCCAGCCAACATGGCGGCCGCCA
>PVJC01014236.1:0-36767 GCA_004026665.1 Murina feae | reverse complement strand
TGGTGGGCGTGGCTTACCCTGTCTCGGAGAAACGGTTAATTTTACTATTTCGCTTTTATTAGTTTAGATGTTTCTATCTCTCTCTTCCTTCCTCTCTGAAATCAATAAAAATATGTTTAAGGAAAAAAGTAATTGGTAGAAAACCAATTCAAAGCTAAACTATGTATCAACATCTCTTTAAAATTTTGTTCTGATATAGACAAAACAAAGCAGAAAAAAACCCTTTCCTTCACAACAAAATAATAACACAGTAAAACAGCAACAAAAACACTTCAAGCACCGTGACTGTTTCCCTGAGATGTAATTTCTTCCCCTGAGTAAAGTTCACAAATCACCATGTGTGTGCAAAGACTGCTTCTCTCAACACGGCTTCCTGGGTCAGTCTGACACTTCCTTTTTCTACTGCTAACATTTCTGTCTTTTTTATCCTCTTTTTCATTGTTATCTTCCAGACAGTCAATCACAGATACTCAGAAAGGAGCTCTGCTATCATCTGGCCATAAAGGGAGGTGGAATAACGTAAGGTCATAAAGGGCCCCAAAATGTCTCAGAAAATACTCCAGCAAATACTCCTCTAGAATGGGATTCTAAATAGATACCTCAAAAATGCATCCTGTGAAATAGAAATGACCCTGATAGCTGTGCCTTAGTCCCATTTTCTATTTTGAGTCATAGGGGAGATTTGTAAGAAATACTGGGAAAGTGGACATGGGGGTGGTGTCTAAAAGTGACAGAGAAACAGGATGACCCCTTATCTGCCAATTAGAGGTCTTGGTTTGAAAATTCCAGGGCTAACATTTAAACGCTTTATTTGGAAAGTGAGACAAGACAGCAGAATAGTACCTCAAGTGAACTTGGTTCTACCTCTTTCTATCATCTCCACTTGTCTTTCTATCAATGGAACTATGGCTATGAATACTTGAGACCTGAGGGAAAAGTTTGCTTTCTGTCTCTAACCTGCTAAGATTTAATGGGACACAGAATTTACTTACATATTTCCTTATCAATTCAGAATAGTAAAAGCCAGTATTTATTGAGCTCTTACAGATGCCACACATTGTTTGATGAGCTCATGAAGTCCTTATAACAACTTTATAAAATAAGTACTATCGTCTTCACTGAAGCACAGAGAGGATAAGTAGCATGCTCAAGGTCACAAATCTTAGGGAAAAAAAGAGTAGTAGATCTGAGTAGAATTTGAACTCACAGAGTCTACTGCAAATTTGATAGTCTTAACTATTACATTCTATTTCCTCTGAAGCTATGCCTATCAAGTAACTCCTTGTACCTTGATGCTTTGAGTGATTTAATGTAATCCAACCTTGTTAAAATATAACTTTGAAAAATAGGTAAAATCATGACTTCATATAAGTATGAAAATGGGTCAAAGATTTTATCAGCTCAATGAGGAAATTAGAGATGTGTTAAACAACAATAACAACAAAAGACATTTATGTATCAGGGATGTTGAAATGAATGTGAAGTGGAGACAAACCTGGACTCTTCCGCAGTGGGGAGAGAGCAGAAGTCTGTTGGATCTCCAATGGATAGAATTTGCGCATCCATAGACAAAAATGATTTTACATTGCTGTCAATTATCCGCAGCCTACAGAATTGTGGCTTCCCTAGAATCAGAGGAAGATAACAATGGAAGGCTGTGTTCTGCACAATGTAGTTTTCCAATGAAGCCCAGGATCTTCCCTATAATGCTTACACTTCACTCCTGCTCCTTAAATGCAGAAAAATGTACACATGATAGGTATAAAAGGCATTTGGGAGATAGACAGATGAATAAAGAATGTCTTACAAACTACCAGAGCAGAAATTTATAAATAATTTCAATAAGGTAGATTGTTAAAGAATATAAATAAGGGAAGGAGAGATTCGTTCATCTCTGAGAACCTGTGAGAATTTCTACACATATTTATAGGAGACAATCTAGCTGGCAGAGGGGACTGGGGACTGGAGGCTGTCCTGAAGCTGCTTAAAGATAACGCTTTACATAAAATTAAGAAAAGCAGACCATCTCTATTAAAAAATGCCATGACCTTGTTAGGGACCATTAAAGCCTCCCAAAGTTACCTCAGGTACGTCATTTGAAATATAGAAAAATTCCTTAGAGAGAAAGGTATTTATATTGGCCTGAAGGTGGTAGGAAAATGTAGAAGTGTTATCCAGACAGAGGGGCATCTTGATCCAAGGCAAGAGACCAAGGAGAGGGAGAGGACATGCAATGGGAATGATGAGAAGAGGCAGTAAGAGGAAAGAGTCTGCCTCAAACCAAGTGCTCCCTCAGCCTACCCAGGTCACCTCCTAAGCTCTGTTTCCTTTCACAAGGACCCTTGACAGCAGGATCCTCTCTTAAACCTAGAGCCATGATCCAAGCATAAAAATAGATACTCAATATATATTTCCTGAATGAGCAAAAGTATTAAAAGAAGAAGGAAGGGAGGGAGGAAGAGAACCAGGGAGGGAGAGAGAAGGAAGGAAGGAAGAAAGGAAGGAAGGAAGGAAGGAAGGAAGGAAGGAAGGAAGGAAGGAAGGAAGGAAGGAAAAGACTGAATTTTATATAAGCATTTTGCTCCCAGAAATAAATTTCCCAAGCTTTACTGCTTCAGGAAAGAGCTAACCACAAAAACCACCCTTCCTGGATGACTCAGTTAGGCCCTGCCTCCACTTTGCCTCATGATTCCCATCTACTTCCCTTTCTAAAACCACAGGTCCTCAAATTTTTCTTTGAGATGTCCTTCATTAATGGACATTTTTAAAATTACAACAGCCTGAATAAAATCATCTCTTTAATTGACCTGTGTATTTTGCCCTTCATAGTTAGAAAGACGGTAGTCCGGGATCTGATTTCTGAGTTTGAGAACCCTTCTGTGGGTCTGTGGGTTAATACAGGATGAAGGCATGTAGGCCTATAATTTGTTTTAACTGCATCCTTTTTATATAAATGAAAGAGCAGGGACCACGATCTGTAAAAGCCTCAGATTATAACTTGACCAAGAAAGAACTACTGCCAGCGGCTCTGGGTGTTTGCATCTTTGTCTTTGGGACACAGGGTGAATTCAGGGACTTGCTTGAATTCCTCATCTTTGCAATCAGAGCTTATAATGAAGGGTGTTTTTCCTTTTCCTCTTGGATAATGGACTGAGGATGGGGAAGGGGGAGAGGGAGATGTGAGTTGATTAAATTATAGCATCAACAGAAAGACCAGTTTTGGGTAACAAAGAGGCATGCATTTTTATTTATTCAAAGAAGGTATTTAAGATGTGGCTAAAGGTGCATGCATGCAAGCTACAAAGCTAACTTTGATCTGCTTAAGGAAAAAACACAATCAGAGAATCTATTGGAAGGATATGGTATAACTGAATATTTAAAGAAAATGTTGAAGTATAAGTGTAACTCTGAGATGTACATGGCAGAAAATCAATGGGCAGTGCTGAATGAGTTCCTACTTCTTTCTGCCTCACTTTTCCTCAGCTAAAGAATAAAATTCTAGAGAGAGAGCATCTGATTGATAGGACTTGGACCACATGCTCAACTCCTTGGCCAAGGGAGGTCTTAATGAGTTGATTGACAGTTTCACCAAGATTGTAGCCAAAGTGGAAGGAATTATACAACAAAATAGAAGAGAAAGAGGGAAAACTGTTAAGGAGGGGTCAAGGATTTTAAGCAGACAAAACAGTAACTTTATGTGGAATTACCATAAGACCCAGAGATTTCACTGCTAGGTATTAAACCCAAGAGAAATAACAACATATATTCACGTAAGAACTTGTGAGTGAATATTCATAGTGGCATTATTCATAATAACCATGAAGCACAAACTAATGTCCATCAACTAATGAATAACAATAGACTATTACTCAGCTACAAAAAACAATGAAGTACTGATACATCCTACAACGTGATTAACCTTGAAAACCTGATGCAAAGTGCAAGAAGACAGCCACGGAGGACCACATATTGTATGGTTCCACTTTTATGAAATGTCCAGGATAGGCAAATCCATACAGACAGAAAGTAGCTTAAGTAGATTAGTGATTACTTTGGGCTAAGGAGACTAGGGAGTGGGAAGGAAGGGTGATGGGGATTAGTAATGGATACTGGTTTCTTTTAGAGGCAAAACAAAACCCCACTGTTTTAAAATTATTTTGTGGTGATGGTTGCACAACCCTGTGAATACACTAAAAACATACTTTAATTGTATGAGAATTAATCTCAATAAGGCTGTTTTATGAAGGAGACACAGCTTTTCCATTGCAATATAGCTTTTCCATTGCAAGGATGAAATTTGTTCTCATTGACTTCATTGTTTTGCTTGTAGAGTAAGTAGAAGCTAATAGAGTGGCTCTTAAGAGATAGGAAAGATGGTCACTCAACTGACATGATTCTGAAATGTAAATTATGCTTTAGAATTAGGGCATCATTTTCTGACACAGACAGCTATCACCTGTGTGATGCCTTAGTCAGCTTGATCAATTATCAAAAATAAGCATGAATTATTCTTTTAGTTCCTTCCAAATGTCTCAACCCAACTAAACTGCCTGGAATGAAACTCATATGAGGCGATATGAAATATGGCAAAGAATGCAGGCTGAGAAGTGGGAGATTGGAATGACTGTCATTGGTGGCCTTTGATATACACAGTACTTAGGAAAGACTGTAGGAAATTTGCTTCCCTTCTCTAGGCCTCAGTTTCTGATACGGAAAAGGAGAGAGATGCAACAGATTAGTGGTTCCCAAAGACTGGTTTCTCCTTAAGGTTGTGATTTAATTTTCCTCAGAACAAATTAATCTAAGCACAAAAGTGAACCAGTATAAAAATGTCTGGGAAAATAGCTTAAGTATTAGATATATATGGGAATTACTGAGATTTGGCAAATGCCACATGATGCCTTCTATTGTAATCTGGTTATTGACAAAGGTGGGAGAATCCATTGGCTACAAACACCTTATTTTATAAAGCTATCTTTCCCCCCATTGATTTGGTTGATGACACTAAGTTTCTCAATAAGAATGATGTCAATAAACAGATATCATGTGTTCAGCGCTTATTATGTGTCTGTTCTGACAAATGAAGGGATCGTTCAGGAGGGTGTTGTGACCAACCTGTGGTTTAGGGGGCTGGTGAAGGCCGCCCTGAATAACTGAGGCTGGAAGGATGATCTGATTTAGCAAAGTGAAAGCCTAGAAGAGCTTCCTGCAGGTGCAATGGCATCTGTGAAGGCCCATGCTTGAAACTGAGCACGTAGCTCCTTTTAGGAACCGATATATCCCATGTGGTTGGAACATGGGAATTACATCACCTCACTTCTCACATGTGATAGATGCTTTGTTTCTTTCATTCCAGCTACAGAAAAGCTCTATGGGGTCAGTATTACTATTCCATTTTACAAATGGGGACTGTTATTACAGAGCTAGTAAGAGGGAAAGCCTGGTGAACACAACCAGTTTGCCTCCAGAGCCAGTACTCTAAGCCACTACCCAACACTGCGTGCTGACTGCAACCCAGTCACCTCAGCTTCTCCAAATCATCACCATCTCTTGATTTTATTTTTTGGCCTCAGCTAGGATGACAGGCTGGTTTAACAATAGATTACTTGCTCTGTGATCCTGGTTAGGAAGCCTATTGTTAAAGTAAATAAGATACTTGAAAGCATAGCCAAAGCTATTAAAATGTCATAAGCCAACCTTACCCAAGATTCTGCTCTGAGAATGAATGTCAAAAGGACTTGTTATAAATCAGATCTTTTAGAACTTCCATGTAATTTCTTTCTCCTTAACACAGAGTTGAGAAAGGTAAAAATAACAATGTTTTCTTTTTACTGGGAAAACAACAGAGAACTGAAAGATTACTGTTTGGTCAGCGTTTGCCCCTACACTATGATTTGATGCAGAAAGGGCAAAAAGTCACTTTTCACTACATTTGTAAGAGGCGTGCTGTACGCGGTGTTGCCTTTCATGGTTCAATGTGTACTCCCCATAATAGAATAAATCTCTAATAATAAACAGCACTCCTCCCATTGTTAAGGCTCAAGAGTTCTTATTCGATACCTTAAAAGGTAATACAATGCAAGAATTACACACTACCCCGTCCCAACGTCAACAGATGGACCAAATGACCCAAACACTTGAATTCCAGTCCAAAGTTTGAAAGCCTTCTTGTTAATGTCTGAGTTGATTATCTTACCATTGCAAGTTGAAAAAAAGAAGAAACAAAAATAAAGACGATGTTTCTCCATGATGTCTGAGGATTGGACCTGCATGTTGGATGAAATCGTCATTCTTTTGGCCTCTTCCTAAGAGGCATTTTAGGTTGGAGTCCTAACAGCCAAGACTCCCTATCATATGCTCTTAAGTAAAATTCTCAATGGGAAAGAGAAACATTTGGGAAGTTAGAGGCTGAAAAATCTAAGTGATTTCAACACTCCAGCAAAGATATGACTTGCTCATTTTCAAAGATTTCACTGCATTCTTTCTGATTTTCATTTCTCTGTGTTAGCATCATGACTAAAAGAGATTCCAGTTGTTAAAAAAAACCACACACAAAAATCAACCAAGTAAATTTGGAGATCTATTTATTGAGCAATTCACAAATCTGGCAGCATCCCATGTGCCAAGGGCTCTAAATTAGTTGCACAAAATGGAAGGTTTTGCCTGAAATGATCCACTCTTTTAACTTCTTAGTCCCACTCTCTTAGGTTTGGTTAGGAATCTGGAAAATGATTTAGGATGACCAACTGTCCCTGTTTGCCCGGGACGAAAGAGTTTTCTGGGATATAGGGATTCTAGTGCTAAAATCGGAGCAGCTGGTCACCCTAGGATGGTTTTGTTGTTGTTTGTGGCCTACTTATAGATCTTCCTTACACAAACCAGAGAGGACCCATCCCTTATATACAGAGCCATAATCTCCTGCCAGCCCCAAGCACCTATCATTTCCAAAAGCTTCCCAGTTTGTTCTGATAACCAGGCAGGTTTAGGAGATTCTGAAAACCACCAGGTAGGCTCTCAGCAGAATTGTTTCCATTGGTCTCCAATGCAAAATGCAATGCATATAACATTTTCTTTTTCCAATTTTCACAATATCATCAATGTTGAACTGTTTTTAAAAAGAAAAACAAATGTCTTCTTCGAGAAGAGAGCCTGTTAGAAACTTCAAATTTCACAAGGTGCATCCTCTTTTGAAAAATCTGACCTTTGTCCAAGACCTCAGGACTGAAACATCAGTTACCCATGTGGCTCTGAGAAACCTGAGGGCTCCATTTAGACTAGCTGATCTCCATCCAGGGAGAGGTGGGGAACTGAACTCTGGACAATTTCTGGTGTAGGAGCTCGGCACAAGTCATGCCTCTGTGGTATGGGAATTGTTTTGAGCGAATGACAACCAAGACCCTATTTAGGCTCAAGAGAAACTTCTGTACCTACCTTAACAACGTAGAAGAATTTAAAGAGATTATCTATATGGCAGGGCAAATTGTTAATCACTGAACAATTACTGAACATTTGCTCTTATCATCCCACAGTGAACTTCCTTCCCTCTGAAGCCTCAGGGCGCCTTGCCTCATCCTTAGCTCAAAATGCCTTCTATACTCGATTTTAACTTTCTGTCTCTGAACTTCTTTTTTTAAAAAACATATTTTATTGATTTTTTACAGAGAGCAAGGGAGAGGGATTAGAAACATCGATGAGAGAGAAACATCGATCAGCTGCCTCCTGCACACCGCAGATGTGCCCACAACCAAGGAACATGCCCTTGACCGGAATCGAACCTGGGATCCTGGAGTCTGCAGGCCGATGCTCTAGCCACTGAGCCAAACCAGTTACGGCTATCTCCGAACTTCTTATGTATATGGGATTCCCATCTGTATGGATGTAATTAAATTTGTGTTTTTTTTCTGTCAATAGATAATTGGCAAGAAGTACTTTTCTGCTTAGTGTTTAAAAGCAAAGTTTCAAAACAAAATCCAATTAACATAGAAAAAAGTCTAGCACTCACGAGAAGGGATGTGAGAAATACAATGCTCAAATGTTTATGCATTATTAAAAGTAGAACTATCTTATGCATTTGAGCTATGCTAAATGCTTTTGGAAACTGAAGAAATGAACGTGAATAATAATATCTAATGTGTGGAGAACTGTGCTTGCAATGTGTGGATAGGATCTCATAATGTCAGAGTAGCAACCCATCTTCAGGCATGCCTGGGGTTTACCTCTGACTCTGGAATGAATGTATGGAGTTTCCATGAAACTCTCTGGTACATTCCCATTGACGTCTGGGATTGGGAAACATTGTGCCCTCCTCTGGAGGGCCTGGCCTGGCACATGCCCCCCTCCCTCCCCGGAGGTGGCTCACGGCCATGGCCAGGCCACTCGGCAGAACCCGGGACTGAGTGACCAGGAGGTGGGAATAAGACCTGTGTAGGGAAACATTTCATGTTAACCAAAGCAGAAATCTCTTAAAATGTGAAGCAGTTGCCCTACCTGTGTTGCTCAGTGGCCGAGCATTGACCTATGAACCAGGAAATTTTCAGTCAGGGCGCATGCCCAACTTGCAGGCTCTAACTCCAGTGGGGCATGCAGGAGGCAGCCCGTCAATGATCCTCTCACCTCATTGATGTTTCCCTCTCTCTCTCCCTCTTCCTTCTCTGAAATCAATAACAAAATATATTATTTTTTAATGTTGAAGCAATTGAGAAAATGCACACTCAGCACCTAACATCTTTAGTTTCAACATGAAAACTAAAAGGTCATTTCTTTTTTCCCAGTTTATGGAGACAACAAATGAAACGGGTGTTAGACAGTCTTAGAAGTTAAACCATCCTGCGGGACTGGTTAGTGAGCTCAGTCTACTTCAATTTCTGTTTAATATGTATTTTAAAGAAAATAACTTAAGAAACTTAAAGTTGTGAATTTGACAGGAAATGAGTCGTACACTAACAAAAAAGCTTCAACTTCTTCACTCTGAATGATCTATTCTGTACAAAAAGTGAGTTATCTGTGGGAACTGATGGTTTTGAAGGAAACCTGTAGGATTTTGTCCCCGAGGCGGTAGCCTTTCAGACTTGCTAAGGCTATCACGGCTTCTTCATAGTTTGTTGTGGTCACAAAACCTTTGCACTAGTTGGTGTCCACGTTGAGAATCACGTTCACATTGGTGATTGCACCAATGGGCCAAACATATGCCAGAGGATTCCCTCAGAGGCATCTTGCCCAAGGTTGATGCATCAGCCAGAAGACCCATTGCCAGGAACACTGACACCACAGCCCATTCAGGTGATCTCGCCCACAGGGGAGGTCCTGAATCTCTGTGCCTGTGATGCATGGGTCTCCGAACCATCTAAGTGGCGAGTGGTACAGCTGGAAGAGCAGTGCCACATGTTTGTTCTGGTTGGGATTGGCTATGAACTTCTCTGAAATAGGCTTAGAGGAACCTACGGTTTATGACCATTGAAACCTGTCATTGCCTCTTCTGCTTCAGACCATTTGTCAAACTGGATAAATGCCCACCTCTGCACAAACCTTTTATCTCATCCACCAGGACCGAGGAACTGATGATTCGCCTGAATCGAGAGAACACGTCATTTATGTCCTTCTGGATCATGGTCCTGGGGAGCCCGCTCATGTACAGGTTGGCCTCTTTGTTGACCTCTGTTGACCTTTTAGATAGATACTAGTGGCCCGTTGCACAGAGATTCGTGCAATAGGCCTTCCTTCCCCTGGCTGCTGGCACTGGTTTTCCTCCGGCATCCAGGACCCAGGCCTTTGGTTCGGCCACAGCAGCGAGTCTTGGCTTCTCCGCTACGGCTCCAGGTCCTCCTCCCCCGCGCCCCCAGCTCCTCCAGTGGAGCCCAGGGTGACTGAAAGCCTGGGTTGCCCCTGGTGACCCAGCCCCCAGCCATTCCTTGAGTGGAGTACAGGGCCGGTGGGAAGCTTGGCTTCCTCTGTTGCCAGAAGCAACCCAAGCCTCCTGCTCGCTCCAGCTTCGTGGCCGTTGCCATCTTTAGTCGTCTTTAGTCTTCTCTCTGCACCTGTGTATGCAAATTAACTTCCATCTTTGTTGGGTTAATTTGCATAGTTGCTCTGATTGTCTGGTGGGTGTAGCAGAGTGGCAGTGACAGAGTGATGGTTAATTTGCATGTTTCTCTTTTATTAGTGTAGACTAGAGGCCTGATGCATAAAATTCATGCAAGAATAGGCTTTCCTTCCCCTGGCTGCCAGTGCCAGCTTCCCTCTGGCACCTAGGACGGGGCTTCCCTTGCAGCCCCAGCTTTGTCCAAAAGGTCGTCTGGTCTAATTAGCATATTATGCTTTTTATTATTATAGATAATCATACAATGAACTGTAACCTCCTGGTTCATAGTCAATGCTCAACCACTGAGCATATGACACCTGATGATCTTGGACTGGAGCCGAAGGTGGTTCAGTGTGTTTATTGTTTTCTCTGCTTCCTTTGCAGTCTCATAGTTCACAAAGCCATAGCCCAAGCTGTGTCCTGTGACTTTGTCCCAAATAAGTTTTACAGATTCGACTTCACCAATACTGCTGAAGAGACTGCACAACTTATCCAGAGTCACGTTTGGAGGGAGGTAGGTGATGATTAAATTTTTTCTCCCAGTGTCATCCCTGCAGATTTGGCCATGTGGTCTTCATAACTATTAGACATTGTAGTTTTTAAAAATCTGACCCAGGGCTGCTCTGAGGAGGATGAGCGAGAGTGAGGGTGGGGGGGGGGGGAACACCAACTCTAGCTCAGGGCCGGACACTGTTAGGGTGCTTTTCTTTAGATGCTAAATAGCTTCAGATGAAATTTGAAAAAGAAAAAAAATCACCCATATTCTACTGCTGTTACGCAGGCATTCAAAGAATATAGGCATATAGATTTTTATGTAGCTATAATTATACAATGCATGCAAAACTGTTAATTTTTTCCACTGATTACATTATAGCTGCCTTGCCATGTTATTACATAGTCCTTATAATAATCCCTTTTAATGGCAGAGTAATCATCCGTTACCTGTGGCAACGCAATTCCTTTGGGTTGAGAACAGGTAACAATTATGTGAAAAAATTGGGAGGGGAAAAATATTATTCAAGTACATTCCAAAGCAGTAATTTTCAGATTGTGATCCTTGGCATACCCCAAGGTTACCATGGTATGGGAGATGTTAAAAAAAAAAAAAAAAAGAAGGCAAGAAACTGGCCAAAATAGAGTCACTTCTGCTAAGCCACATCACCAAGCAAAACTGAATATCTAATCTAATTGCAGTTTCAATCTCTCCCAGGAGTAAAATTTTACACCAACCAGTCTGGAATGTCCTGCTCAACACTAGTGAGGTAATCTGCCCGATGAGATCCCTTGCCTGTCCCTAAGTAAAGATGTCATTGCCAGAAATAACCCACTTTTATACATTCTTAGTCCCAATATCTTTCTATTTATAAAAACCTTCCATTTAAAAAATTTTTTTATTGATTTCAGAGAGGAAAGGAGAGGAGAGAGAGATAGAAATAGCAACGATGAGGGAGAGAATCCTTGATCAGCTGCCTCCTGAAGCACCCCCATGGGGATCAAGTTTACAACCTGGCATGTGCCCTGACCAGGAATCAAACCTTAATCTCCTGGTCATAGGTCGATGCTCAACCACTGACCTACACCAGTCAGGCAAAACCTTCCATTTTGCATAACTTATTGGCATGTTGCTGCATAGGATGCCACCAGATTCATGAATTGCTTAGTAAAGTCAATTAGATCTTCAAATTTACAGGCATGAATTTTATTTTGTAACAGATATGAGAAATCTGAGATGACCCTATCTTCCTCCTATAAAAACACTTCTCCTTTAAGTTTTCTTTTAAAAATATGCTCTAAAAAAAAGAAAGAAGTTAAAAAAGGTATAATATCAAATGATATTACTTTTGTGGTAGAATATGTCATTTACTAGCTACATGACCTTGGGCAAGTTACACAAATGCCTTCGTTCTTTACCTATAAAATGAGGACATTAATTTTTACCTAATTGAGTTGTGGTAAAGATGAATTATATATATATATATATATTACATATAGATTGCTTAGAATAATGCCTGGCACTGAGCTATTGTATAAGAGTTTGTTAAATAAATAAAACACTGGAAAAAACAGCAACAGGTCGACAAACCTTGAATGTACTCATGTGAACCTTAAAGCCAGAAATGGAACAATTAGACAGTGATAGATCTGTGTTTGGCAGTGATAACCCCAGTTAGAAAAAAGGTTTACCAATCAGCTTGGGGATGAGACCACCAACGTGTATGAAGGACTAGACTACCATACTCACCTTTGTGACTTTAGGCAATTGACTTAACTTTGCTAAGCCTCAATTCTTTTCATCTGCTAAAGCGTGCAGTCAATATTAACTATATCATAAGGTTCTTGTGAGCAGTAAATGAAGTATTCCCTATAAAACGTTAGCCCAGGACCTACCCAGCCTGAGTCTTCAATAACCGATCATCCCAGGTGCAATGTATTGTGGACCACTTACTGACATTTTTTGGCATGCTCACAATGTGTTTATTTGTTAAAGTGCCAAGTATGCTACATATGGTATCCAGATGATCAGGATGGAAATAACTTTGGTTTCAGTTTGCAAATAGACAATGGAAGAAGGAAATGGACACCGATAACTCTCTGGAAGTTAATGGGCCAAGATCCCTTCTCCTCCTCCTCCCCATCCCCCTCTTTTTGTTCAATAATTGGAGTTTGGGGAAGCGTAGGAATAGTGTGCAAAGACAGTCTTCGGAGCTAAGTCCCACTTTTGTTCTAAACTTGTCACATGACCTGAAATAAGTCAGTTTTCTGCTTCACTCTTGGATTATCTCCTGTCTAAAAGGTGGCGTTTGAACAAGAGACAACCTCAAAGATATCTTTATCTCTGTTATTACTCTTATGGCGTAAAGAGGGCTGTGCTGTTTTTAGAATCCATGGGGCATCGGGTTTTGTGGACAAGGAGGTGTTATATTTTGCAGAGCAGCATGCCACTTCGCTGAAGACTGTCCTATGTAAACTAGTTCTATGGGCTCCCACTTTTCTCTCTATGGGGGAGAAATTATCACACAGATAATCAGGGTTAGGTGAATAGGTTCCTAGAGAATATGAATGGTGGTGTAAGTATCTGCTTTTTAAAGACATATTGTATCCAGATATTTGTAGTTGGAATTAGGCATTTAGCTTAAACACTCCCTTGTCTGTAAAATGAAATGAATTTCCACCCTGCCTTCACATTGTCTCTGGCACTTAGCAGAGGGTAAAAAAATTTGGTCAGCAATACAGTCGGATTAGGGAATGTTTGCCTTATTTAGTCATGGTCTGGCTGAGTCATTCCAACTGATATTGTTTGGAATGAAAACTTGACCAGATGTTCACTTAAATGAACCAGAGAGATTAATTATCAGTCCTACCATATTATCTGGAAGGGTGGGTGTAATCATCTCCAAAGAATTTCCTGGAGCTGCGCACAAAGGTTGGAAGTGATAAGTACAGCTAACACTCCATTAACACACAAGATACCAGGCGCCACAGCAAGAACTTCCCATGTGTTAATTCATTTAGTCACGTAATGTTCCTTGAAGGGAGGTACTATTGTTATCCTTATTTTATGAATGAAGGCATGAATCTCAGAGAGGTTAGGATGCTTGCCTAAGGTCACCCAGTTTGTAAGTGGAAAAGCTAGACTGACATCCATGGACTTTGACCCCTAGGCCTATGCTTTTAAACCATGCTATAGCCATTGCCCTAGAGTATTCTTGTTTTGACCCAATGTGCTATTACAACTTGAATATAGTAGGCTTATCCTTAATCTATAAATGAGTGAAGATGAATTTAAACAATTGTGAGTTAGAAAAATAATTCCTGAACCAAGGGAAGGAAGAATGCTAAATTTTGGCAAAAACACTTATAAACCTGATTAGAAATCTCTTGGGTTACCAAAACAACATACTCGCTATTTATTCACCTTTTAAAGTAATTTGAGGAATGTTAGAAGAACGGAAGTTTGGACTTCAACTCTTTGTCTGCATAAAATATCTGGAATGTCTTGTTGTTATGATCAAAGTGAAGAAAGTAATGTTGGTTGATGCTTCTTGGTTAACCTTAAAAAGAAACAAAAAGTTGGATTCACCTCATTCAATGAATCCCAAATATTTATGTGTAATTGGAATTAATATACTGGTTGGATTGACATTTTTTCTGGGCTTAACTTAATGTCTGAGAGATCCCTTATCTTTTGTTAGAATATACTCTCCAACAATATAAGGAAAGCATAACACTTAAGTATCCATTTAGGGTTTGAAATAACAGAGTCATTTAAAAAGGTTGTTGTTTCTGGAAGAGGAGATGTGTGGACAGATCCTTTCATATCTGAGACTGAGATTTTGTAATACAGTTGAATGGTATAATTTCATCTCAGATTCAATTCCTAATTTTTTCTCCTAAAGATTGTGTTAGAGATATTTTTAATACAGCATATTTTTTTCCATTCCTCTTTCCATGAAGGGTTTCAATCCATCTGCATGTAATGCAAGCTTTCATCTATATAATTAGGATCTCAGAAACTTGCAACAGTTGGCTATGACATCTGTATATGTGCAATTTTGTCAGTTGAAGCATTTTGATATGACAAGTGAATTAAAAGCTTCAGTAATGGGATAAGAGAGATTGCAAGGGAAGCAGTTTTGACAAACATTTAACTATTGTGTTAATCACAAGCAACCTTAGATTAAGGCTTTGATTAGCTAGGAATAAAAGAAACCATCTCTATTGCACCTCTTACTAAATAGAGAATTTCTCTAATAGGGAATAATTCTAAATTTTTTTCTATTTAAAGAGTTTATTTTTCTATTATTAAAAAATTGTACACAACCAATGAATAAAACATAGAAAAACAGTGTTCTACCCCCATCATACTGCTACTTAAATGATGGCACACTTTCACTTGGTTATACTATGCTCTGCATATAAACGCTGCATCCATCATTTTAAATGTTGAACATTATATTCTCTGCATTTTCTATGTGGATGGAACCATAACGTTTTTTTTTTTTTAAAAAGATTTCCATTGATTTTTAAAGAGAAAGGGAGAAAGAGAAACATCTATGTGATCAGTGGCCTCCTCCACACCTCCTACCCAGGATCTAGCCTACAACCCAGGCATGTGCCCTGACCGGGAATCAAACTAGCAATCCTTCAGTGCAGAGGACAATGCCTTATGCTCTAATAACTGAGCCCCCCGCTCCCCTGAAAAAAAAGCCTTAGATATGTAGACTGCCGAGTTCTAATTATTTGAATTTATTTCTGCTTCAGCTGGACCAAGTTATCAGTGAATAGTGTGACCCTTCATTACTTTTCTGACCTTACTTCCTATAACTCTGCCCTTTGCTCACTTTGTTCTATCCATCCTGGCCTTCTTCCTGTTCTTCCAAAGCACCAAACACTCTTCTTCTCGGGGCCTTTGAACTTGACATTTCCTTAGTCTAAAGTATTCTTTTTCTAGTTGTGTTCATGGTTTCTCCTATCCATTTCTTCAGGCCTTTTTAAATGTCACTGTGATGGTTAATTTTATGAGTCAACTTGAGGGGCTAAGAGGTGCTTAGATAGCTGTTAAAACATTACTTCTGGGTATGTCTATGAGCACATTTCTGTAGGAGATTAGCATTTGATTCAGCATATTGAATAAATGTGAGTGGGCACCATCCAAACTGTTGAGGTCCTAAATAAAACAAAAAGTTAGAGGAATGGTGCATTGGTCAGCTGGGACATCCATCTTCTCCTGCCCCGAGACATCAGTATTCTTGGTTCTCAGGCCTCCAGAATTAGAAGATTGTACAGACAAATCTGAGGACAACCCCATACCATAGTTTTATTTGTATACACTTAATGAATTAGAGATCTGCATAAGATTTTATTTATTGCTGGTCCCTTAAAAATGTTAAAAACATATTAACATTGGTAAGTCTTAAAAACTTTAGTCATTTATTTAGTCGTATGTATTCTAGGTATTGTATACATAATCAACAATAATTTAATCTCAACTCCAATGAAGCTTAGTTTCATGGGTGATACAAAAATTAGAGAAGCAAACACACAATAAAAAACTACAAGTGTAAGTAGTATTGAAGATAACATTTCTTTGCTGTTGTGTTGTGAGTTGATTATTAAATTTATAATGAAATATTTGGGGCCGGGGTAAAATGGTATCACCAAATGTAAAAAAAAAATGGTGACCGAACTTGAATATTTTCTACAGAAAGACTCAGAAATAACTTTTTTCCCCCCAAACTTTAATCAAATGCATTTCAACATTGAATCTGAAATACCTAATTAATTTTTTTAAAAAGTTCTGTGCAGAACAATGGAAATACTAAGACAAATAAGGTTTGTGGAAATGGAAGGCCTTTTTTTTTTTTCTGTCTGGGAACAGCTTTGAATGGAATTATTGGCTTATGGAGAACTGACTGCAATATGTGCTTTAGTTGTTTAATTCCTTTAAGAAATGTCATTGTCTTTAGATTATTTTGTGGTGAGGCCAGAGTCTTTTCTGTGGTTTCATTTCTGAACAATGATGGAGACTGAAAGTTTTTGATTCTGGGAGCATGGAGCAAGCACCACCTGGATTAATTGGGGCAAATACTATATCCGCCCTGATCAAGGGTCTTTTTCTAATATATATTTTTATGATTTCAGAGAAGAAGGAAGATAGAGAGAATGATAGAAACATCAATGATGAGAGAAAATCATTGATCGGCTGCCTCCTGCATGTCCCCCCTCCTCCACTGGGGATCGAGCCTACAACCCAGAATGTACCCTGACCAGGAATCAAACCTTGACCTCCTGGTTTGTAAGTTGACACTCAACCACTGAGCCACGTTGGCTGGGCTCAAAGGTCTTCTTTATAAAAAAAAAAACCTTTTTACCGAGGAGTAACAGGGCACAAGTTATAAGTATATAGTTCACAGAACTATGGCAAAGTAAACATATCTATGCAACCACTTCCCAGGGAAAAATCTGGAACATTACTACAAATCTTGCTCATGCCCCCACCTCATCACTCATCCTGTCTCTCCAGGATCATGCTGCCTGGACAAGAGACATCACACAGTCATTTCACTGTATAATATTCAATACTGTACATTTATGATATATTCATAATTCTGCATATTCATTGTATACAAGTGAGCCATATAGTATCTAATCCTTTGTGTCTGGTTTTTTTTCTCTCAACATTATTTTTGTGAGATGTGGCCATGTTTTTGTATGTAGCAGGTGTTCATTTTTTAATATTATTGCTCTGTAGTATTCCATGGTGTGAATTTATTTATTTATCCACTCTATTCCTGATGGACATTGGGACTGAATCCAGTTTGAGGATATGAAGAATAATGCTGTAATAAACATCATTCTGAAGAACTTTTAGTGATCAGATACTGAGTCTACATCTAGGAGTTTAATTGCTAGGCCTTGGTCCTGTGTATGTTCAATATCAACAGATAATCCTATATAATAAAAGGCTAATATGCAAATAGACTGAATGGTGGAACAACCAGTCGCTATGACATGCACTGACCACCAGGGGGCAGACGCTCAATGCAGAAACTGCCCCCTTGGAGGTCAGTGCACTCCCACAGGGGGCATGCTGCTCAGCTAGAAGCTGGGCAGTGGTTGGAGCAGCACTAAGAATGTCCGACTGCTGTCTTAGGCCCCTTAGGGGAGTGGGCCTAAGCCATCAGTCAGACATCACCTGAGGGCTCCCAGACTGTGAGAGGGCACAAGCCAGGCTGAGGGACCCTCAGCTCAGTGCATGAATCTTGTGCACGAGGTCTCTAGTATTAAATAACTTTCCAAAGTGGTTGTACCCATTTTTATTCCTGCAGGCAATATGTAGAAATTCCAGTTTAAATTCAAGAATGGGTAATCTTTCAAATTTAGCCATTTTTGTAGAAAAAATAATCTCATTTTAATAATGTTTCTTTAGGCAATCATTTTTTGCTTTGTCAGCTAATGAATTCTGTTGAATATTAGTATTCTGTTCAATACTAATATTACTATATGCCAGACACTATTTATTTCTCTTAACATTATTTATTTGTTCCTCATAGCATCACAAGCAGATAGATTCTAGCATTATCTTCTTTTTACAGGGTCCAGAACTGAAGCCCAAATAAATAAATTAACAAGTTAGTAACTGGTGACACTTGGGTTAAGCCATAGCAGTTCAAGTGCAGAGCCCATGCTAAAGAATACTTTGCATTACCACACACTCACATGTAGTAGACAATCCAGCATCCTCCCATCGTCCCCAAAAGTTCCTGGAGGCTTACATTTTGTCCCTGTTCATGTCTTTCTCACATGGCTGGCTGCTGATGAGTAGATACTGCCACTCCTAATTTTTCTATCTGTCCTATGCTCCTATAAGCTAGGTTTGACCTGCACCATGTTTTCCTTAAAATATCCCAGGAAATGCATTATATTGATTGAAGAGAGTTATGTCACATCATAACAAGGCTATCAACATAAAATTCACTATAATGTTTTCATGTACCTAAAATCCTATTGCTGGGCAGACCAATGAGTATTTGCCACTGGCTGTCTTCTCTGCAGGTCCTCATACTGATGCCATTTTATTGTTTCTCTTCATCCTCTCCTTAGTATTTTCCTTTCATCTCTCCAAAATATTATTCAATCCCATATAAGCACTTTAGAGCATCTTTATTGTAGAAAAAAATTTTTAAAGGTTCTTGTTTGGTTATATTGAACTACTTAGTTCTTTGGATCTGATTTCTTGGCCTTTCCATCATCTTCATGGGATCTGTTTTCTCAGCTACAGTGGATGATCATGGAGTTTTGCTGACATTGTAGCCTTTTTATCAACCTACTAAAATACCCTTTTTTTTAAAAATTCTCACCCAAGGATATTTTTTAATTGATTTTTAGAGAGAGAGAGAGTGGAAGGAAGGGATGGATGTGGAGGAAGAGATAGAGAAAGAGAGAAATACAGATTTTAGAGAGACACATGGATTGGTTCCCTCCTACACACACCCTGTCTGGTGCCAGGGATTGACTCTGCAATGCAGGTATGTGTCTTTGACCTGAAATAGAACCCGTGACCCTTTGGTGCATAGGCCAACACTCCAACCATTGAGCAACACTAGCCAGGACTGATCAAATTCTTAATCATGGCCTCTTTGTGTCTGTCTCTTATTTATGTTAATTTTTTTAAAAAAAATTTTATTGATTTCAGAAAGGAAGGAAGAAAGAAAAGGATAGAAACATCAATGATGAGAGAGAATCATTGATTTATTGCCTCTTGCATGCCCCACACTAGGGACTGAGCCTGCAACTGAGGCATGTGCCCTGACAGGGAATTGAACCATGACCTCCTGGTTCACAAGTTGGCGCTCAACCACTGGATCACGCCTGCGGGGCTCTTTTATTTTTTTCTCATATCAGATGGCTAATGTGCTGAAGTCCTAACAATGTTTGTGGGAGGCTCATCTTGCCCCATCACCATGCTTATGAACTACAAAAGGATCATGTCTGTCTCTTTTTTAGTATCAGAAAACGTGCATTCGTTAGGTGAAAACAGCTGCTGTAACAAACAACCTTCCAAATGCATAAGGGCTCCAATACAAGAGACATTTATTTCTTGCCTTTACAAAACCCATAATAGATGCTCCCGATTGGTGAGCTCCACAGGGCGATACAGGTTGTTTAGGTTTCTCTACTCCAGAGCCCTGCTACCTTCAACACATAGCTGCTCAGATTTCTTTCTTTTCTTTTTTTTCTTTTTTTTTTTTGGCATCAAGTCAGGGGAAGGAGACAGAACATGGAGGATTCAAGCTGGGAGATTTTTATGAACCTAGCACATCTGACCACCAGCGGCCTGGGAAAGGTATTCTGGCTGCAGGTCCTGGAAGGAGAGGATATGGGGCTGATGATGCCTGGTGGTTTCTGTCCCTGAGCCATGTGGAACTCTGTTCTCCTCTGGACACAAAACTAGTCTCCATCATTCTGACACATTAGTAAACATGTTTGATGAAACACGGAACAGGAATGCATCTACCAAATAGATTTTTGGCAGCTTCACATGAAATGAGACTTGGAGGACAAGCAGAGGTCAAGGTTCATAAAGGCCTGAATGAGGACAAGGGGGAAAAGAAAAGCAGTGTACCTGTATCACTGGCCCAGCATATTAGGTTGCATTAACCATGTCTATTTATAAATCCTTTATGTCCGATGCACTCAGCAAAGAATCCACACTTTGGCATTGCTTCCTGTGCGAAATGAAGTAGGAAGGATGTGATTTCACAGATAGGGAAAATGAGATTTCAGAAAGGTTGAAGTCATGCAATAAGGAATTTGGGGCAATTATGTGAACTTCCCTGTTAATGTATGTCACTGCTAAACACCGAGTTTGGGGTTTGAAGGTGGGGTTATGCTTGATGCTTCCACCTTCCTCTTTCCCCCTATTGCTTAACCCCTCCTCCATGCTCTTTGCTGCAAAAGCTGGCTGGGTTGGCCTCCAAAAAGGTTTATGAGACAAAATTGACATTTTCCCATTGTTTTCCAAAACTATTTTTATTTGGAGCCTGCTGGTAAATTGGCCAATTGTGTTTCCATTAAATGATATTTTCTGTCTTTTCCATTTCTATTTTTGCTTTCAGATCATGAGTCTCTGGTTTACAGACATTCACTGTTCCTCATATTATTAGAAACCGGAGCAATAAGCAGAAGTAAATAGAAAATGACATGTGTTTTTACTTATACTGGTAGATGCTGGAATTTCCCCCCTCACTCAATTTATTGCCTGTTCATAATGGTAGGGAAAACAAAGGGATAATTTCAAGATTTAAACTACATGTTGGTAAGAACAAATATTTCTGATGGATATTAATCTAATATAGATAGGCATCCCTTTTCCTACATGCATTCCGATGTGGGAAGTATTTCTCCATATTAAATGGAAAATGGAGAAATCTGTGATAGGTTTCTTTGTGATGAAGAAAGCTTAGCCATCTAGGAATTAACAAATCACTCTGCTGATAAGCATTTTTTTTTAAATTTCAAAAGCAATTAGCTAAGAAATTAAATATTGATTAAAAGGGAAAAATTTAAAGTCAGTGCCACAGTTAGAGCTGTGGCTCTGGCACCTTACAATAGTGTGATAGTGAGCAAGTTGTTTAATCTCCTTGCACCTCACTTTTCTCATCTGTAAAATGGGAATAATACTAGTCATCACTGTCAGTATCATCATTACCTCTCAGGTTATTTGAATGATTATGAGTTACTAAACAAAATGCTTAGCATAGGAGCCTGGCACAAATTGCCTACTCTTTAATAGGAAAAGCGATGTCCTCACTAATAGATTTTAATCTTGTATAATTCATCATCCCTCACTCCCCGACATACTCATATAACAAACACACAGTAGGCAACGATACAGATACGTTAGTGTTTGGTGTATATCCAACCATGCTTTTATCTCTATACACATGTACATGTACATGTGCATATTCATATGTTATTTATATGCTTTTTTATTTAATAAAAATTAAAATGAGATCTAATTAGCAATCCTGTTCTATAACCTGAATTTTTCCTCCACTTCATGCTTTTTAGCCTTTATTCTATTATAATTATCTATTTTTTATTTTTTTCTCAGGATTCCATTGTATAAATGTTCCATTTACCTAACCAGTCTTCTACAGAAAGACATTTGGGCTATTTTTAAATGTTCACTTTACTACATAAAATAGTGAAAGTCCCAATTTTGATATATTCAAGGAAATGTAATGAAGCAGAAGTCATAGATGCCAATCTCTGACAAGGTCATTTGCTGTTATTTTATGTGTATGGACACTGACACTCAATGGCAACCAGTACTTGTTCAAAGTCACATATCTAATAAGTACAACTATGAGACTCAAATCCAAGTCCCCCCTATCTAGCAGGACAACAAGTAGGGGTGAGTTATTGGGAAAGGTACTGGTCTTGCGGGTATTGTGATTTTAGAAACTAGGGGTCAGAGATGGTGTGTGACTCACCCAGCAGGTGACAGATGACCAAAATTCTCTCCTTGACCAAACTCTAGCCAAGCTCCCCTGAACCCTCTTCTTGACTAGGCCTCAACCTTTGTCTTTAAAGACTTTAATAAAAACACCAACAAGTTTCTAGCAGCTCAAGGCCACATCCTTAGGATGACCCCAACCTCCCTTAAAGTGCCTGCGTAAGAAAACTAAAGGTTTCCATTTTTCACTTCCTTGACTCAGGTTGAGCCCTCTAGTCAATCCCCTGCCTGTTCCTTATTCTCTTTTGAAAACATTCAGTCACTTCCGTACAATTCAAAGTTCAGTTCAGTTCATGCTCGACTCTTTGCCCATTGCCATGATTAATCCTTATCACTTTAACTAATGTCTGGCTTCGTTTGCCTTTAACATGGTTCAGGGCTGTTCTAGAACCCAGATCGCCCTTTCTAATCATGAGCTCTTCCATGAATCCCAGGATTTTACCTTTGAGGGAATTAAAAGCAACCCAGAACACTGCTGTAATGCTGACTAAGTCCTGTGACTCGGTTGCTAGGAAGCTCTTTGTTTTCTCTTTTTCCTCTCTGGAAAGTGAAAGCTTATCCCCGTGACTGATGGTTCTTATCCCTCTTGGCAGCAAAAGCAGAAAAGATCACGGGAAGCTTCTACTGTGTTTGCTGTGACACCTATCTAAATGTATCCTCCATGGTCTGCCAGGTTTCCTGGACTTTCCACATTGGCTCAACCTTTTAGGTGTCAGAGGCTCTTTACCATAGGCACTCATAAGGTCTTTTAAAAAACATAAATGGCCCCAGACGGTTTTGTTCAGTGGTTGAAGCATCAGCCCACAGACTGAAGGGTCCCGAGTTCAGTTCCGGTCAAGGACATGTACCTTGGTTGTAGGCTTGATTCCAGCCCTCAAAGGGAATTGGTTGCAGGAGGCAACCAATCGAGCTGTCTCTTTCACATTGATGTTTCTCTGTCTATCGCTCTCCCTTACACTTTCTCTAAAAATCAATGGAGAAAATATCCTTGGGTGGGGATTAACAAACAAAACAAAAAAACCCATAAATGTATAACATGCGTTTAGGGGCAGCAGGATGGGAAGGAAATGAGCAGAGGGTGATTACTTCTGATGAAGAAGAAAGAAATTTGAATTTTTGGATAGAATGAGAAGGAATGTCATGGGCAGCCAAAGTTGTAGATTACTTGTCTAGGTAAAGGGATTGTCAAATGACAAAGGAGGTTTCTCTATGTATATCAGCCTTATTCTATATAATCCTATATAATAAAAACCTAATATGCTAAGTGTCCAATTGTCCAGTTGTCCATTCAACCAATCAAATCATAATATGCTAATGATACTCTAAGGTCACTCAACTGCTCACTATGATGTGCACTGACCACCAAGGGGCAGACACTCCAACCAGTAGGTTAGCTTGCTGCTGGGGTCCAGCCAATCGGGACTGACCAACACAGGTTGGACATGCCTTGGAACCCTCTTCTGGTCCCTCTCCAGCTGGCCAGCTTCCCTCATCCCTCCCCAGGCCCGATCATTCACTGCTAGGGTCCTTTGGTCTGGCCCTTGCCCTCTTGCAATCTGGGACCACTTGGGGGATGTGGGAGAGCCAGTTTCAGTCCCACAGTGGAACGACCAGTGGCTATAACACACACTAACCAGAGGACAAACACTCAACGCAGGAGCTGCCCCTATTGATGAGTGCACCCCCACAGGGAGAGTGGCACTAAGCCAGAAGCCTGGCTCATGGCTGGTGAGCACAGCGGCAGTAGCAGAAGCCTCTCCCACTTCTGTGGCATTGCTAAGGATGTCCAACTGACAGCTTAGGCCCACTCCCCACCAGGAGTGGGCCTAAGCCATCAGTTAGAAATCCCCTGAGGGCTCTCCGACAGCAAGAGGGTGCAGACCAGGCTGAGGGACAACCCCAACAAGTGCACAAATTTCATGCACTGGGCCTCTAGTTGAGATATAATTCACACACCATGTAAATTACCCACTTAAAGTATACAAGTCAATGTTTTTTAGTATTTCACAGGGTTGTGCAACCATCACCACAATAAATTTTAGGCCATTTTCATTATGCCAAAGAGACAGTTTTACCCATCAGCATTTCCTCCCATTTTCTGCAACCCCTTCCAGCCTTAGGCAACCACAAATTTCTTCTGTGTTTCTACAGATTTTCAGGAAAGGAGGTTTTGTTTGTTTTACCATTTGACCATTTTTAAGCATACAGTTCAACAGCATTGAGAACAAGCACATTGTTTTGCAATCATCATGACTATCCATCTTCAAAACTTTTTCCTTCTAAAATTGACATTCTATCCTCATCCTATATAATAAAATGGTAATATGCAAATTGCTATAATATGCAAATATGCTAACAGCAGAACGACTGGGAATTACTGGTCACTATGACACACACTGACCACCAGGGGGCAGACACTCAATGCAGGAACTGCCCCTTATGGTCAGTGTACTCCCACAAGGGGAGCTCTGCTTAGCCACAAGCCAGGCTAATGGCTGCCAGTACAGTGGTGGTGGTGGGAGCCTCTCCTGCCTCCTCAGCAGCGCTAAGGATGTCCAACTGCAGCTTAGGCCTGCTCCCCGCTGGCAAATGGACATCCCCCGAGGGCTCCCAAGCTGCCAGAGGGATGTCTGACTGCCAGCTTAGGCCCAATTGCCTGGGGAATGGGCCTAAGCCAGCAGGTGGACATCTTCCGAGGGTTCCCAGACTGTGAGAAGGCACAGGCCAGGCTGAGGGACCCCCCCCCCCCCAAGTGCACAAATTTTGGTGTAATGGGCCTGTAGTCTATAATTAAAGCGTAATATGCTAATTAGACCAGACATCCTTCCAGACAACCTTCTGGATGAAGCAGGGGCTGTGAGGGCCAAGGCAAGCCACTGTAGCTACAAAGGCCCATTCCCTTGCAGAAATTTCGTGCATCAGGCCTCTAGTTGAACAATAATTCCCCCTCCCCCTCCCCTTTAGCCCCTGGCAACTACCATTCTATTGTTTGTTTCTGTGAATTTGACTACTCCAGGTACATCATGTAAATGGGATCATACAGAATCTGTTCTTTTCTTACTGGCTTATTTCACTTAGCATCATGTTTCAAGTATTATTTATGTTGTAGCATGCGTCCGAATTTCTCTCCTTTTTAAGGTTAGATAATATTCCACTGTGTGTGTGTGTGCACATTTTGTTTATTTCTTTGTCAATACACACTTGGGTTGTTTTCATCTTTTGCTTTTGTGACTAAAGCTCTTAACATGGAATCCCCTTTCAATTCTTGCGGGTAGGTAATCAAAAGTGGAATTGTTGGATTATATGATAATTCTATGCTCAGTTTTTTTTATTGTTTTTTAAAATATATCTTTATTGATTTCAGAGAGAAAGAGAGAGGAAAAGAGAGATAGAAACATCAATGATGAGAGAGAATCATTGATGGCTGCCTCCTGCATGTCCCCCACTGAGTATCAAGCCTAGAACCCAGGCATGTGCCCTTGACTGGAATGGAACCCGGGACCCTTCAGTCCACAGGATGATGCTCTATCCACAAAGCCAAAACAGCCAGGACTATGCTCAGTTTTTTTTAGGAAGTGCTATACTTTTTTCCACAAAGTCTGCATCATGTTACATTCCTACCAGCAATGCACAAGGGTTCCAATTTCTCTACATCCTCATCCTTACTAACTAACACTTATGTTCTGTTGTTGTTGTTGTTTTTAATAATAGCCATTCTAACAGGTGTGAGGTGGTATCTCATTATGGTTTTAGTTTGCATTTCCTTAGCAACTAGTGATATTAATCATCTTCTCATTGTGCTTATTGGCGATCTCTATATCTTTGAAGAAATGGCTATTTGATAGAGTGTTGGGGTGGGATGAGGGTGACTACAGGTTCCGTGGTCAAAATATTCTCTAAGAAGAATTTAAGCTGAGACCTGAATGTTGATAAAAAGGCATCAACCCTGAAATAATCAGAGGAAACTGTTCCAGAATAAGAGAAACTGTGAAGGCCAGAAGCAGGGACAGGCTTGGCATGATTAAGGAATGAAAATAAGGCCAGTGATTCTGGAGAGGAAGAGCCAGGGTGGGCATGGGCCAGGTCTTACAGGACCCAGCAGGCAGTGTAAGGCCTTTGAATCTAATCTGTGTACCAGGAGAGTCATGGAAGGGTGTTGAGCAGGAGAGTGAACTCATAGGATTAAAATTTTTAATAGATCATTCTGATGCTGTGTCAAAAACAGACCATGCAGGGCGAGAGTAAAAGCACCAGACCTGCTCAGAAGCTCTTGACGATGTCATCCAGGTTGAACTTGAGACGGCTTGGTTCAGGCTGGGGCAGTAGAAAGAGAAGAGGGGAAGTTTGGGATTCGGCGTTGGAGGTGGATCTGAAGGTTGCTTTGACTGTGATGAGATGACTACAGGGGGCTTGGACAGAAATGCTACAATCAGACAAGAAAGAGTTGTATAAGGCAATGAGCCTTTTTCCTCCTCAAATGGCTTCTGGGGAACACTGACAAAGAATGATGAAGATGTGGCTTTGAAAGAGATCAAGAACTTGAAACACTATGCAAAAGAATCAGAATTCCCAGGGCAAGGAGGAGTGATTGAAGGTTTTAAAAACAAAACAGTGACGAAAACCAAGCTGTGCTTTTAGATCTTATCACCACTGGGTCAATTCATAGATCTGACAATAAGGAAGACGCGTCCCAACAACAGTGCGCGTGAGCATGTGCGTGTGTGTACACGTGCGGTTAAGCAGGGAAAGTGCGAGCAACTTGAACAGGAAAGCCGGCAGACTTCTTCAGAGGTTAATTTACTTCTCTGTTTATGGACATTGCTATGGTGATGCGAGAGAGCTGGCCAAGAGGACAGAGAACAGTTGACTCTCTCTGCATTTAATAATCTGATTTTATGTAAGACATTGAGAAAGAATGCAATAACTCAGGGCTTTTGCTGCGAGCATTTAAAAGAAACCAGATGAGGCTGAGCTCACATCCTCCCTCGCCACACCAGTGCCCCTCCTCGCCGGCAGGGTTTCAGGCCCAGCTGTCCTGGCACTACCCTGCTTGACATTTGGAGGAACTCGCCCTGCATTTTGCCCCCTCTCTCCCTGTTGCTCCTTCAAACCACAATGTTGCAAGCACTCCACAAAGTGAAATAAAACCAAGGAAATAGAAAAGGAATTCTGGCTATAAAAGGGATTTGCAAAAGGAGGCTGGTTTCATTGGTGGATGGAAGCTTCTCTCTGGAGAATTAGCTGATACTCCTCTGAGCATGGGTCTCAGAAAAGCTATAGATTTTTATTTAGATTTGGGTTTTTCCATTTTCTTTCAGGAAGTCAGTGTTTGGAAGCTGGTGGTCAAGGTATTTTTCTCCCTCCAACTCCCTAATTAGAAACACATTCTTTCTGTTGTTGTTTAGGACAAAAAACAACAACAAAAAACCATGAAGTTTTCACTTTTCTCAATATCAGCATAAGGTTGTCTCTCTACGGGGATTTTTTTAAAATATGAACTATAAAGAATGAAGAGAGACCTCTGGGCATCCTTGATTTTTTTAGTAGTACCTTTTTTTATTCCACAATTTTTTGAGCACCTGCCATGCACCAGACATTTAGTAGAATATAGAGATGAGAACATGGCTCCTTCTCTAATTACCATAATAACAGTTCTGAGAATGATGGCCGGTATCTTTTACTCTTTGCCATGTACATGTCATTGTGGTAAGTCTATTCTGTGCATTGCCCCCCTGTAACCTCCCAGCAATCATACAAAGTATTAGTATTATCCTAATTGCTTAGATGAGGAAGCTGGGGCATTACTGCCTGGCATGGGAGCTCATTGATAACTGGGCATTATGTGTGGTATGATTTGAGGAATAACAAGAAAGGCCACTAGCATTCCAAAAGAGCACAGACTAGATACTTAGTTCCTTAGTGTTAACAGTGAGATAAGAATTACCAGTCGTCAGACCGGTGCAGCCACTATGGAGAACAGTATAGAATTTCCTCAAAAATTTAAAATGGAAGTCCCGTTTGACCCAGTAATTCCACTTCTAGGAATAGATCCCAAGAATCAGAAACACCAGTCAGAAAGAATATATGCACCCCTATGTTCATAGCGGCACAATTTACCATAGCTAAGATTTGGAAACAGCCTAAGTGCCCATCAGCAGATGAGTAGATTAAAAACTGTGGTACATCTACACAATGGAATACTATGCTCCTGTGAAAAAGAAAGAACTCTTATCATTTGCAACAGCATGGATAGACCTGGAGAGCATAATGCTAAGTGAAATAAGCCAGTCAGAGAAAGATAAATATCATATGACCTCACTCATTTGTGGAATATAATGAACTACATAAACTGATGAACAAAAATAGAGCCAGAGACATAGAAGCATCGAACAGACCATCAAACCTCAGAGGGAAGTTAGGGTGAGGGGAGGGAATGGCAGTGGTGGGGAAAGAGACCAACCAAAGGATTTATATGCATGCATATAAGCAGAACCAAAAGACCCAGACAGTCCCCTAACCGGTTTGGCTCAGTGGATAGAGCGTCAGCTTGCGGACTCAAGGGTCCCAGGTTCGATTCCAGTCAAGGGCATGTACCTTGGTTGTGGGCCCATCCCCAGTAGGGAGTGGGCAGGAGGCAGCTGAAAAAAAGAATTTCCTGTGGTTCTAACGGGAGGATGGGGTTTTGTGGAAAGCGTTATTGACAGTGTAAAAATAAGGGGTTCCCTTCCAAGGTCCCATCTCCATCTGTCTTGCCATGGAAGAAGTCCAACCATGTCTTCAGCGGGGCCAGATACCATCACAACCAGAGACTCTGCTGCTATGGCTGAGCAATGTGGGTGGTTTGTGTTCTGTTTCTTTTCTGTTTATTTGGGGCGGGAGGGGGGGTTCCCTCTTTTTATAAAATATTATCCATCTTAATATTTGTTGTTGCTATTGTCGTTAAAGTGTCCATCATGTTTCAGACCCTCAGTGTCCATGAATTATGACTAACATGAGGTCTGATTAGTCACAAGTGGGGGAAGAGCAGGCTCTTGTAACCTACACAGGGCTGCCCCCTGGGGGCCAGAAAAAATGAGCCCTTTCCTGCAGGGAGTAGCGTCTGATGTTTTAAAATGCTGAGAGTTCCCTTCAGGCTTGGTTGGTACCCCAGAAAACTTTAGTAATGGCACTCTACTGGGCTCTTCTATGGCAATTCACGTTTTTTCTGTGCATTCGTTTTTGTTTGTTTGTTTGTGTGTGTGTTGTTTTTTAAAATATCTTAGCTGGCTAGATTCAGTGATTGCCAAAAGACCAACTTTAAGAATTTAATAGGTGTTTCTTAAAGAAAGCTAGTAAAGAAGAAAAGGACAAAATTGCCCATAAACCCATCACCAGAGAGAACATTTTCATTAAAACCCTTCATCTTTATTAACTCTGTGTGGATATACATGCCTATTTACATAAAATTTATTTTAAAATGGAATTATTCTACACAAACTGCTTTGTAGCTTACTTTGCAATGCCATATGGTATCTTAGCGGCGTAGACTTTTCAAATTTCATGCAGAACTTTTCTATTTTATATCCCGAGTAATGCTCTAGCTAGAAATGAATGCTCTCAGTTTGGAGTGGGTGGGATGGTGGGATGAATGCCAGCCATTCAGACTGAAATGTGTGTACGAATCATGCGGAGATTGTGTTAAAATGTAGATTCTGATTCAGGAGGTCTGGAGCAGGATCTGAGATTCTGCATTTCTCCTGGGCTCTTTGATGCCAACGCATGTTTTTTCTGTGCATTACTTTTCTTATCCCTTAGGTGCACTGCTGCAGTTCTAACAGGATCCCTGGGATGGTGCCATGCGTGGCCTACACTTTGAGAAACACACAAGTGTGGTGGAAAGAACCCCAATCTAGGAGTCAAAGACATGTCTGCAGATTTTGGCCATGGATTTGGGGAAATTTTTAAAGCTTCTAACTTTAGTTTTCTTGTATAAAGAAGGGATCGTAGCAATCTTAAAATGCTTAGCAGAAAATATGGATTTATGGTTGGAATCATGATGTGTGTGTTTAGTTATATGGGAGTGTAGTTGATTCGAAATCAGATCAGCATAGAAAAGCTAGATGAGGGGAGAAGCAGAAGTCTTATTTCACATCTCCTATTCCTCCTCCCACTTCACCAAAAGAACAAATTTGCTACCAATACAGAAAAGAATGTTTATTGAATGACTTTGGTGCTTAAAGAAGCCCTAGGCAATGGATTTAGAGAATGTTACAAAAACAAGACAACAGGCCCCCATTGTAGACACTTAGGCTGAGCCCTGCACCACCAAACCAAGAGTTACAGTTTTGGCTTCCTCAGAAATGGAATCGTACAATCAGGAACCTCCCGATCAACACGAGTCAGGTAATCTGGCTGGCAGACACCGGCCCCCTAAAGATAGGAACCTGCCATAGCCAGCATGCCTTCTGTCTAGTATTAACGTCCCTGTTCTCACTCCCTTCTGGCTATAAAAACCTTTCATTTTGTACAGCTCCTCAGAGAACCTTCTGTCTGCCAGATTGGCTGCTGTCCTATTTGAATGCATTTTTGCTCTTAAACTTTAATACGCTTCAGTTGATCTTTTGACAAGAGATAAATGGACCCATGTTGCCTTTTCAAAGTACTTCATAAAAGGACCTATGCCTTGGCCGGTGTGGCTAAGATGGTTGAGTGTCCATCGTCAGTCACATGCACCAAAAGGTTGTTAGTCAGATTCCCAGTCTGGGCATATGCCTGGTTGCAGGCTCGATCCCCAGTAAGGGCCATGCAAAAGGCAGTCAATCAATGTGTCTCTATCACATCGTTGTTTCTCTCTCTCTCTCTCTCTCTCTCTCATCAATAAAAACATCTTTCAAAAAATGAAAAGAGTCTATAACTCAAATGTAACCAGATCCCCTAGCACAGCCTTCGTTCACCCATTACCAGGTTGAGGTTGATTCAATTCTTTTACAAATATACTAACATCTCAAATAGATGTCCAAAGTTCACAAAACCCACCTTTTCTATTTCTGTTTTTTTTGGTTTTTTTTTGTTTTTGTTTTTTTTGTCTAGGTGCCAGACATGTTCTTTCTCTCCCCCAAATCTCCATTTCTATGGCCTTCCCATGTTGCAGGCTTCAATTTCTTTTCCCTCCCAGATCAGCCCCTCTGGACCCTCCACATTCCTTTCCTTAGAATGTTCTTGGCTGCTTCCAGTTTGTATCTTCACATGCATTTCTCTGCTCACAAAAGGCCCCTCCCCAGGAGTCTGGTGGGACCTGTTGTTTTTTGTTTTTCTTGATATGATCGTTATTACTTGAATTTTATTTTTGCATGGGTTCAAGAGCAGAAGAGTATAGAATGAGACTTTTGCATTTTTCTTTTCAGCTAAGAAACTTGCCAGCTATATCATCTTGTAACTCCTGATAATACTTTTTTTTTTTTTTTTTTACAACAATAGACTTAATCACAGCTTGGCCTCCCTTACAAAGTTAGGAGCAAAGGGAGCATATTGTCCTGGGAGAAAGTCTAACTGTACAACCGAGGGGTCTGGCTGCCTGTCACTAATGCAGCCAATTAAGCAGAGTCAGGGCTGAATCATTTATGAGCGTTTATTCCAACAATGTCGGCAGTGTGGGAGAGCAGCAGGTCATCCTCAGAAATCTGCTCTGCCTCTCCCCATGGGGCAGCTGCTTATATTGGGTGACCACCAAAGCAGTTAGCATTCTTTAGATTGGTTAGTACACTTACACTTTGAAGAGATATATTTCTTTTTTTTTTTTAATATGCACTAACAGTTTCAGGTGTGTTTTCTAGCTTTTCTGTGATAAAGGTCAAATAGTAGGCAAACTCAGATTAATTAATATTTCAGTGTACATTTATTTCAAAATACCTAGATACTTAATCATTTCTACTAATTAAACCAGCAGGACTACAAAGTTTTAAGTTGCCAAGGACGTCACTTTTTTTTTTTTTTTTCTTTACAAAGTGGGAGTGGCCCCTGTCCTGGGGCACTTCTGCAGCTCAGACTCTTCGGGGAGAAAAGCTTGGGGGTTTAGAAGGTTTATTTCCCATAGTTTTCTTTCTGAGGAGACTGTACCAACATGAAAGCTTGCATGTAAGGAGAGATCTTTTCCTATTTCAAAACAGAAACAAAAACAATCTCTCAAGTAAGTAGATGAGTTTCCCCAAAGGGAGGACTGGGACATCAGCCTTAGAATCTGAGCCTTTGGAGAAGGCGGAGACCAACAAAGCATGTCCTGGCCGCATGGGGGTGGTTTTCCCTTCCCTTTTCCCTCTTAGCCAAGCAGCGCTGAATAGATGGGCTCTGGCAAGCTCATCGTGTCTATTATGTTCTCATCATTATTTAAACAAATAGTATTCACTGGGGTCCAAGTCAGAGGGACAGGACGCGGGGAAGGCTCTTTACCAGTTGGCTGGAGGGGTCCTCCCATTTCACAAGTCTTTTGTGTTCCCCGAGGACCCTTCAGGTGTGGAAAGCCCACAAAGGGGTACATGGGACCTGGCCTTTGTCTGGGAAGGGACAGCCAGCCAGTTGCCTTTGCCCCTTTGCAGATGTCTTGACTCTTGGCTATTTTCTGTTGCTACTTTAAAAAATTTAAAAAAAGGCTGATGAAACACACCAGTTAAGCACTGGGGGCCAAAGGAGGAGTCACGTGCAGGTTTTAAACAAGGTCAAGTGTGATAGAGTACAGGGAGGAGGGACATGGGGGGAGTGCTAGTGTTTACTCAGCAGGGAGGGATCGGTGCTGAAAGATGCTGGCTCTGCAGAGGGAGCCTCAGAGTCCGGGAATTACCCAAGTGGTGTTGGAAGATGTCCTCACCTGGCAAGACTGAAACTCTTCATCTGTAAATGGGGAGAATAACGGCAGTATTTTCAGAGCATGGACTGTAGGGTTCAACGAAATACTGTGTGCAACATGTTTATGGGCCCATTTTGAGCTTTTATTAAACTCTTGCTTTTACAATGAGAGTTGGGGATAGATTTATAATGGGAGGTGGGTGTGGGGCTTGGAAAGGAGAAAAATTACAGAAAGCTTCAGGCTGGAGTCCAGGGATTCATGGGTTTTGGAGTCTAAAGGCACCTGAAATTTATCTTTTCACTCTAGGGTACAGTTAGTAAAAATTTTACAAATCTGAAAGGTCTTAAGTAAGCTACACTGGTTTAACATGTAGACATTTGGTTATAATTTCCCAAATCACATTCCCACAGATAATAGGAATTTTTTTAAAGCTGCCTCCCCAAACCCTATAAAAAAAAGAGGCGGGAGGGAGTTTCTTTGGTTAAATATATTTTAAAAGCTCAGACTACTTGGAAATTCCTAAGAAACATTAGGAGAAAGGCTCAGAGCAGGTCCACATGAAAATAGCATAATCCAGTGTTAACCGAATAAATTCGAATATGAAACATTGGTTTTTTTCTACTACCACTGCTGCTCGGAGTGAAGAAGCGGAAGTGTGTACAGTTGATTGACAGCCTGAAGAAGAGGCCCGGGACTTGCACTGGGGGCTGGGCTTTCTGATTATTCCCAAGAATGGAGTTGGCTGAAAACTGACTCACCCAGATGTGTGCTGTCAGCTCAAGAGTTTGCATCAGGGTATTCAGTCCATCAAAAAAAAAAATGTTCTTTACAACAATTATGGTGATGCCAGGCCTTGCACTAAAGTAATGTCTCTGAAGGGCTATAATTCTGAAGACTAAAAAGTTGAATGTCTTTGCAGGTGGAAACAGGCAGCCTTATATCTCAGTAGGAGATAGTTTATGAAGACATTGCGACCTCCCAGCAAAGTATGCCTGGCTTTTTTAAAAAAATATATATTTTATTGATTTTTTTACAGAAAGGAAGGGAGAGGGATAGAGAGTTAGAAACATCCATGAGAGAGAAACATCGATCAGCTGCCTCCTGCACACTCCCAACTGGGGATGTGCCCACAACCAAGGTACATGCCCTTGACCAGAATTGAACCTGGGACCTTTCAGTCCGCAGACCGAGGCTCCATCCACTGAGCCAAACCGGTTAGGGCGTGGCTTTTAATTAGCTGAGTTTCCATTATCAACTTGTTTCTATAAACCTAAGAAGCTTTACTCACCCAGTTCTTTCCTACTGTGATATACAGATTACGTGAAAGGACGGAGCATTGGGAAGGACTAAGAATGCAGATACTGGGGGGGAAGGTGGAGCAAGAAAGGAAGAGAGAATGGGAAAGCTATGGTCTTTCAATTTGAGTCTATGTATAGGCAATATGTAGATTAATATTATGCTAAGCAAATAAGCCAGTCAGAGAAAGACAAGTGTCATGTGACCTCACTCATATGTGAAATCTAATGAACAAACTAAACTGATGAACAAAATAGATCCAGAGACAGAAGCAGAAGGAAGGAAGGGGGTGGGTGGGTGGAAAGAGATTAACCAAATAATTTATATGCGTATGTGAATAACCCATGGACACAGACAATGGTGGTGAAGGCCTGGGGGTGGGTGTAGGGGTGGGGTGGAGGGAGTCAATGGGGAAACAAAAAGGGACATCTGTAATACTTTCAACAATAAAGATAAATTGAAAAATACATTATTCTTATAGTAAATCAGCAGCCATATTTTAGATCTATCTAGATAAAGAGTTTGGGTTATGGGGGAGTGGAGAAGCCCGAAAGATAACTGATGGCATTTGCAATTTTCTTTTATGTAATTAACCAGCTGCATAAATAGCCTGAAATCGCCTATGCTGAACTTTTATGAATTATTTAGCATCTCATAGGTTGCTGGCACTGAATCCTGAGAATTTCCTGATTCTGAGCCACCCGATGCACTGTGTCTTTGGAAAATCTCTTTACCTCACGTATTCCTTACTTTCTTCCTCTGGAAATTGAGAACTCCATAACAGAGTTTTCACCAGCATATAGTAAAATAAAAATACAAGTAAATAATATCAACCTAATGATTGCCAATGGAATTTAATACAGTTTTTTAAATGTAGGTAAGTTCTTTCTGTTCTTTTGGCTTAAAAAAAATCTCTTTTATTTTATAAAATTTCTTTTTGAAGTTTCTCTCCATTCCCTGCCCCCACCCCTGTTTTACTGATAGTTCGTGAAATCCCAAAGTCCCAGCAGTGATGAGCTGGTGCATACAAACACTGGGCCCAATACAGATATGAGTCAGTGCTCCTATGAGTTTTGTTTTCTGTATGAAGTTACTCTCTGTCTAGCAGTAAAGAGAGAATGTTTCAGGTGTAACTATTTATGGACCAGAACCTCTCAAAAACAGTGTTTTTGAGTGGTTGCTTTAGAGATGTCATCGGTGCCCATGGGACCGAAGAGGGTTGCTCACAAGAGCATGGACCTCCTGGCTGCAGCCTCTAGCATTGGACTTTCACAGACAGCCGTGGCCAGCAGGACTGCGAGAGAGCCCCGGCTTCTTCTCCAGCGTCTCTGCCTCTTCGTCATTGTTTGGCATTTTCTGTGCCTCTTGTCTTTTCCCGCCTCTCTTCATGTTAATTGCTACAGGTATCATGCTGAGTATTTTAAATACTTTATTATCACATTTATTTTTTTAAATATATTTTTATTGATTTCAGAGAGGAAGGAAGAGGGAGAGGTAGAAACATCAATGATGAGAGAGAAGCATTGATTGGCTGCCTCCTGCATGTCCCCTACTGGGGATCAAGCCCACAACCTGGCATGTGCCCTGACCGGAAATGGAACCACGACCCGCTGGTTCACAGGTCCGTGCTCAATCCCTGAGCTACACCAGCCGGGTAGATAGGTTACATTTTTAATTCTTCCTGAAATCTGCCTTAAGATATTGAAAGCGGTAAACATGACTTTTAAATCTGTGACGAGTGTATTAAATCTGTATCTTAAATGAGATCTAGATACTTTTTAGAGAGCTACTTTCTATATGGACAAGAGGAAATACAGTTCAATGGCTCTGGGTAATTACAGGGGAGAGGAGAGTAGAAGAAAGAGGCAGAGAATACATCATAGCCCCCTCGAGGTCAACTTTTCTTCTTTCCAGCTGTACCTTTAATTAGTTCGTTTGTCCTCCCTCCGTTCTCCAGAGAATATATTATAGCCTCACATTGGTTAAACATGCAGGATTTTTGCATCAGACAAACAGGGGCTGAAATTCCAGATCCTTTGTTACTTCCTGCCTATTTGATCTCTTCAAACTTCAGTTTCTTCTTCTGCAAAACTGGGATAACAATTATGTCTACCTCAATGGATTGTTGTAAGTACTATGTAATATAAATAAATGCTTATTAGCACAGTGCCATAACATATTAAAACACTATTATTATTACTTTCCCTACCCAATGTACAAACTCACCTGTCCTGTATTTCATTCCCGTGGATCCTGCTCTGTCAAATGAGATCATCTGCTAATATGATTTTTAAAAAATACCTCACTAGCTACTTAGTAGGTTTGAGATGTTTTTCTTTTGGGGGAGTAAGAAGGTTTCAGTTACTTTATACTTTAATTTTGCGGGTGCATTACAAACTGTATTAAATTACTTTCACTATTTGGGGGTGTTCAGGGTTATTAATATGTGTTAGAAAGGGCCAAAGTCCAGGATCTACAAAACTCCTTGGCCTTCCCACTTGGTCCCTGTGACTGTGGGCAAGTGGCTTGCTTTCTGTGAGCCTGAATGTCAC
>PVJC01014235.1:0-36739 GCA_004026665.1 Murina feae | reverse complement strand
TACACACACACACACACACACACACACACACACACACACACACACACACAAGGGGCCCGTTGCACAAAAATTTGTGCACTCAGGGTGTCCCTCAGCCCGGCCTGTGCCCTCTCGCAGTCTGGGACCCCTCAGGGTATGTCCACCTGCTGGCGTGCCTGGCCAGCCTGGGTGAGGGGCTGATGGCTGTTTGCAGGCTGGCCAAGCCCCCCAGTGTGGACCCTCACCCCACTGGGGTGTGGCCAGCTTGGGTGAGGGTCTGAGGGCTTTTTCAGGCTGCCCACAGTTCCTTCAGGTTTTGGGTCCCTACTGGGGTGCCTGGGCAACCTGGGTGAGGAGTTGAGGGGCGTTTTCAGGCTGCCCACAGCTCCCATTGACCCAACATCCCATCAAGGCTGGCTTGGAAGCATGTTTCTGGGGTTTATTTATCTTCTATAATCGAAACTGTTGCTTTAAGCCCAGGCAGGTAACGAAGCCTCCTGTTGGCTTCAGCTCTGTGGCTTCTATAATTGAAAGAATGTTGCCTTAGAGGCCCAGCCAGCCTAGGCAGGCAGTTTCTTCCATCACTGGTGCAACAGAAGCCTGCTGTTTGCTTCAGTTCCGTGACTGCCGGCCTCCATCCTGGCTGGGTTAATTTGCATATAGCTGCTCTGATTGGCTGGTGGGTGTGGCTTAGGCATCCCAAAGAAAAGGTCAATATCAATATTACTCTTATTTTATATATATGTGTGTGTGTATATATATATATATATATATATATATATATATATATATATGTATTTTTTCATTATCAAAATATATATCAAATTCAAGTTTCTGGAAGATACAAAAAGAAAAAAACACACATATAAAACTATAAAAGAGAAATTGATTTATGATTGTGAATACAGAGAAAAGCCCTCTGTTCTGCTCTGTTTCATGTCTTACAAATTCAAACCAAAATTAAAATATTGCAAGAACACTCTTCTTCTGAACAGTTTAATTGCCATTAATCTTCCCAGTGTGGAGTAACATTGATTAGATTCAATTCAGAGAGGTTAAATTTTTTATGTTACATTGTTTAATGTGTGTGCATTTTTTCTCACAAAGTAAAGGTGTTCCTGACTCCTCCCTTCCTGCCAGAGGATACACAGAGAAGAGAACTCTTTATCAATACACTCACTGATTCTCTAGAAATCTTTTTCAACAGAGGAAACGCAGTAAGGGGAGGCCTAAGGAAATGGGAGCAGTATGAGGTGGGCTAGCTCACAGGCATAGAAGAAACAAAATACTTACAGGAACTTGACTTGATTAAAAATTTCTATCTCATGGATTCAGTCACCCAATGATCATATTCATCTTAATGATCACAGACTCTTCACTTTATTAGTCCCCACATCCACCCTTAGACTGATACTTCTTGATAGCGCCTCTTAATTTATTTCTCAAATTCATTTCCTTATTAGTATTCTTTCACCCAGAGCCTCAGGACCTCATCATTTAAAACATCTCCCATCCAATTTTGGTTTTCCTCAAAACTATCCTCTTCATTGCTCTGAGTAAAGATCTGAAATATAAATATTTCCATATTATTTTTTATATTTAGTGGCTACCATTTATCTCTTTAGTGCAGTGGTGGAGAACATCTGGCCCACAGGCTATATAAGACCCCCAAAATCATCTGGTCTTGCCCTGCCAAGGAGTGAGCTAATTAAATGTTTGACCAAATATAGCAGGCTAATTTTTAAGTTGATAATTTTTTATAGCCAAACAAAGGTAAGTATCCAAATGGCCCTGGTTAGAATAAAAGGCTCCCCACCCCTGCTTTAGTGAAATCAAATATCTTTTTGAAGGTTTTAAGGGCTCTCCACAATGAGACCTTATGACCCCATCCACCTCCACCTCGTTTCCTCATTTTTGCCATTTCTTATATTCACTGTATGCACCAACAACATTTTGTGTCTTGAAAAACCATGTTATTTTATCTCTCTTCCTTACTTATCTTGTATGTCAGTCCTGTATTGTGCTTCACTCATATATTTTTTTTGAATCTTCCACTGCTATCCTATTGATCAGATCAGTCATTAGCTTCACAGAATTTGAACTATTCTGCTCTAATTTGTTTGCTAACCTCTTTTGTGAAGGTTCTGTGCATTTAAAACTTACTTATGCAAACAGTAAAGTCTTTTAAATTAGTTGTTTTGAACAAATAAAACATTTAAAAACGTAACAGTACAGATTTCCTGCCTAATTATAAAAAATTAGAGGCAGAGATTGGACCTAAACTGGCAGTCAGACATCCCTCTCACAATCTGAGACTGCTGGTTCCTAACCACTTGCCTGCCTGCCAGCCTGATCGCCCTCTAACTGCTCCCCTGATGGCCTGATTGATACCTAACTGCTCCCCTGCCAGCCTGATGGCCCGCAACTGCTCTCCCCTGCTGCAACCCTCCTCCAGCGGGACCTGCCTGCTCTGTGCGAGGTGCCAGGGACACTGGGACTGGCCCCCTCCACGCCACACAGAGCCCCAGGACCCCCAGACCTCACCCCACAGAGTGGCTGCCAGGCCTCGCCTTCACTGTGTACGTGGCCATCTTGTGATGGCCATCTTTTGATGACCTGAGGGCATGACATCACCTAGACTATTATTAGTATAAATAATTAACTTGGCTATATTCCACAAATTGTTTTTTCACTAATCATATGCTGTTCTTTTATTTACCATTGTCACATACTTTCACAGTGCCTGTTTTCAAGAAAAACCACCATTGTGCCACAGAATACTACAAAGTATCATCTTTCACATATGTTAATACTTCAGATAGCTCCCATTTACATATATCAAATGTATAGAATTCTATAATATGGATTCAGATGTATCGCAGAAGGAGCCAGTGAACTAAACACAGAAAATAAGAAGGCCCTTCTTTAAGAAGATGTTTAACAACTTCCTAAATTCCTTTGTACATGGAAATACAAGAGCCAGACTTTTGACGCATATCAGTGTCTTAATTAATGTTTGGTTATAAACACTAAAGAGGTACGATTAATCATAAAAAATATTTTCAGGTTTTATCTATGGTGTAGACTTCAGTAGTTTATTTTGAAGCCAAAGTGTTATTTAATTTTCAAATCAACTAGTAAAAGAGAAAGGGGTAAAGAGACTAGCTAAGTAATATGAAAATCCGTTTGCATATAAACATATCTGTCTATTATATGTTTTGCAACGTGCTTGTAATATTGAAAATAATAATTTTGCAGTGTATTTCAAACAAAACCTAGAATCAGTTTTTTGAGAATTCCATTGGTGGTCTTTTCAGTGGGTGATAAGGTATTTCTACTCAGAAGCATGTTTAATAGGAATTAAATGAAACTGCAGCATGGTCCACCAGTAAGTGAATCTTGAATTGGCTCCATGGTAGTAAATCAATTCGAGAAATCGACAAGGTGATTTGAAGGTTTCCCATGGTAAATTTAAACAGAGATTACATCTACTTCTTTAAAAAGGGATATGGACACCTCTTAATCAATTTTCCACTTTTTTCTTATGAACATTCCTGTACTAGCAAAGACCGTTTGTAAAGGGCACAGCTCTGGGGAGAAGTTTATGTGAATAATCACATCTTCACAAAGGAAAATATTGTCCTGTACTGTGGTTTTAAATAGAAGATATTTTTTCCAGTAACAGATACTATAATAAATGTTACATAAGACTTTTAAATCAAGCCAGAACACATTGAAATTAGAACTGTTGGGGGATCCATTGAATATTCTCCTAAAAGAGCAGCACTGGTCTGGCTATGCCTGCTTAAGTGGATTAATCCTGGAGATTTTGGAGGAAATAAGACTATAGAAATGTAAAAATACCTTGTTACAAATTGCTTTTAAAACTTATAGAAATTCAAGAAGAAATGTAATAAAATTATTTTATTTATACAATACCTTGTTTGGCCTCAAAAGCAATAGAGTTGGCACTATTAGTTAAATGGCTTCAATTTTCATGAGCAAATATTTAGGTCATATTTGTTAATGCATGATCTACATTTATATATTAGCTTTTAATAGAAATTATACACTAAGCTCTTTAGTTAATAATAAGTTAACATTTAAGTGTAGAGCTGTGGATAAAATAAGAAAAGTAAAACTGATATATTTTATGTTTTTCTAAATAATAGCTGAAATCAGGCATCTGCCTGAGATCATCATAGTCTATCCCTACCAAGGGGAGTGAACATCCTATCCCCCTCCACCGACTGCTCTCACAACTAAAAACAGATTTAGGCCTTTATCTACTTCTGGTGAATAAAATCTTTTCTTTCTGAAAACGTTGACCTAGAAGATGCATGTTATATTGGTCATGTCTTAGTCTCAAAATTTTTAACAAAATCAATGATACAATAGTGTCATACAGGGAAAGCAGGAGGTATTTGTGGGAAAACAGAGAGTGCAAAGATTGAGAATTTAATACTGAAGTAAATGGCATGGGTCGGATTCCAGTACTTACCTGCAGTGTGACATTCACCAGTTACTTATATTGCCTCACTTTTCTTACCTGTAATGGGAGGTTAATAATAGTACCTCATGGTGCTATTGAAAGCAGCATATTTAAAGTATTTGAAAGAGTGCCTGACATGATATACAACATCATATAAGAAGTTGCTAGTATTCTGAGAATTATAATTATACCTATAAGACACAGTTTTGCTCAAAAATAGAATTTCTTTCAGTCAAAATTTTATTCTAAGAAAATTATAGTGACTGTAATCATTAGAAACTGAGCAAATAACATACTTTATAAAAATAGTTTATATGCAGTAAAATCAATTTATAGTTTGCAAATTGAATAACATAAGGCACTCTACATATTAATCAAATGCAGAATAATATACTATCACAATATTATGCTCTATCCCCATATGCAATCATTATTCAACAGTTACTCTTTGAAGCTTGCCAAAAAAGATCTAACCACAATTGTAGGAACCAAACAGAATTCATAAATTCACCATTAGGACTTTATAATTCTAAAAGCTGAGTTTTGCTCCTTGTAGAGAATCTTTATAAGACACATTATAACTAATTGCTGTGAAGATAGTAACTGATTCTTGTGTAGTACAGAGAACTTCTTCCAGGATGCATTATCAAAGACATGCGGCATTTCTGGGAAAGGGAGATTACTCTGACAATCCAAAGATATGCTATCTTTGATGCAAAAAGACAACAGATAGACTTAATTGAGATAAAGATGGAGTAGCCATTGTGTGTGTATGGCACTTATCATGCATTCTGCTGTACAGGGACATTTAGGAGGCTTGTGCCCTGCTGTTCACTCTCCACATTGCTCTTCCACACGTTTTTCTTCCTGGTTAACTTCCTTTCTTACCCAGTTCAAACGCCACCTACACACACTGTGAATCTCAACCAGAGTTTCTTAGGGAAAGTATGTGAGTCACTCTTTTGAACTTATACCTCATTTTTAATAAGTCACTTTCTTATGTTATAATTATATTTTATTTATGTATCTATTATCCTCACTTGACTTCTTAAGGACATTCTGTTTCATTCTTCTTTGAACTTTTAATATCTCAGCTATAAAAAAAGGATGAGGCAGATCTATAAGAACCAATAAGGAATGATTTCCAGGACATGCTATTTTACTGAAAAAAGCAAAGCAGAGATAAAAACCAACTTACATTAGATAAAGAAATACATTTTTATAATTTTTAGGTCTTCTTTCCAGAAAATGACTTGTATAGCATGATTATAATGAGAGTCATTTTTGAGAAAAATGTTTAGTAATTACCTTCTTTTCCCAAGAGCCTGTCAAATTTTTCAAATCCGGGTATTTCTCTTCTGATGTACCTAGCATGTTACCATTCTTTTGCAAATGTTGCAAAATTTACTTTCTGAAAAACTTGGACTAAAAAAGCTATTTACTAGTGTTAAATGTATTGGGTCTTTGAATAATAATAATTATATAACTGGTCAGTTGGATAGTGAATAAATTCATAATATAATGTTTTGTCATGTAAATGTTGTTACTGAATATTTACATAAGAACTTGCCAGAATAACTAGTTGGAATAATAAAATGGCTGCAACTTTTGCTATTCTGCCACTTAGAAAGCATTACTTAATCAACCTTTGATATGCAAAGTTCACATTTATAAAATGGGTTAGTCATTTTAACTATTAATTGACTTTCTACTTGAAAAATGCCAGACAGACACATAAGCACACATGGATCCCTGGGCTAATTCCTCCTCCCCCTACTTTGATCTGTAAACCAAGGTCAGGTTATATCACTATAAACTTACAGGTTTATTGTTGATCAAGACTATTTTTCATCTCGCTATCAATCAAACTATCATCAGAATGCAATCATAGCTCTAAGAATAGGAGATGAGTTTAGATAATGATTTGCATTAATAAATTAAGACACCACGTGTTTTAATTTGCAATAGAGGTTTTCATGGGCGGAAATTTAAACTACAGTAATGGATTCATAAACTCATTACTTGGAAAGGTCAAAAAGGTTTTTCTTTATTGTCACTACTTGCCTCAACTGCATAAATGAGATGCGCAAGTATCCTTAGGAATGAGGTATTAGTCTATGGAATCAGGGTCAGTTGTTATGATGTCTGTACTTGATGTAATAAAGCACATCAAGAAGCTTTATTACATATCTCATCAGCCCACTTCTTTTTTTTTTTCTTATTGTGTGGATGGAAATATAATCTATTGTTCAAACCAGAACACTTCTCCGAATGATATGAAATGTTATTAATAACGACAGTGATATAATAGGTATAGACTGGAACTGTCCAGGGAAAGCCAGGACTTATGGTAGCCTGTCTTAGGACTTTTTTCTTTAAAACATCTGTGCCAAAAGCTCTACTCTTTACCTTTCAGGAAAATCTGCTTTTAGCTCTTGATCACTTAAAGCGTCAAACACCAGTAGGTAAAAAGAGATATTTGTATTAATCTTTGTAATACTTTATGTATTACATAAAAAATACTATCTCTGTGAAAAGTTTTAGCATTTAGTATGCCCTAAATGTTGCTATTATGTGCTTGCCTCCCCACCTATTACTAATTTGGTATCCTGTCAAGTTCTCAGAAATTTCCAGAAATGATATACTTATTTATATACTGTCTTTTATGTACATTTACCCACTCCTTCCTTCCAGAAAATCATGCTGGCCACAGAAAACCATATGGTGGCTCATCCAGTTAATCAGTTTTGCCTTCTCTCCAGTCCAATCTCTTCCCTAGAGTTCAGTTCCACTGAAAATTGCCTTACCTTTTCTAAACGTGAGCGTGAGAGTGAATGGTAGCAACACCGAAGCCCTCTCAAACGTTTTAAAGAGAAAACAATTGAAATGCGAAAGCAGTACTATTTTGCAAAGCAGTTCCAGTCATTTCTATGAGCCTGGTAGATGAAAAATCTCCAATATCTGTCAGGAAACTGGTTCCTGGCTGACATAGATCCAGTAATTCCCTCTCATTCTTTGCTGGGGAGAAAAAGTCATTCATTCATTCACTCCTTCACTTGCCTATTTAGTCAACAGAGTTTACTACAGTCAAGCACTACACTAGAAATATGAAATGAAAGTCTACATAGTTTCTGTCTCATAATCCAGCAGGGGAGATAAATATACAAACATGGAATTACAATAGTATAGAACCCCCAAACCCTATAGGACGGCAACGAACATCAAGGATTACCAGAAAGGATTTATCCATCTAGGAAAGCTTCACAGAATTCATAGACCAGAATCCTGCAGTAGGAGTGAGTGTTTACTAAGTAGAGGAATGGGAAATGATCCTGCAGGCTGAGGGGAGTTCACCTACAGCATGAAAGCACAGAGAAGTGATATTCAGGGAGCTGTGAGCAGGTGCACATGACTAGGTTGCAGGGAAGCCATGGTGCGATGCCCATTAAGGCAGGTAGGTCAGAGTGTCAGTGGACCTAGGTAATACAGGAAGGGGTTTTTAGCTCAGTTACCAGGATCTAGTAAAGGCATTTATGAAGAAAGCTAATTTTGTTAGCAGTATAAAACAGCATTTATAGAAATATGGGGGAACATGTTGAGAGCCTAAGAGAAATACAAGGATGACAAGAAGGGTAGAATCAATTCATGCATAAGGAATGAAATACCATATTTATTCACTCTACATGTGGTTATACTCATGTGCTAAATACTATGCTAGATGGTGAGCATCCAAACATGAATTAGGCTAATAAAGTATTATTTAAAGAGAAGAGGATTTGAATACAGTTATTAATGAAAATTAATATATGATCTGTTTCCTGCTTAATCTAGTCCTTGAAATATAGAATTATAATGTTTAGATCTTCTTGATGCATGGATGACTATTTGTGTTAAACTCCTACATCTTAGCCCACAACTAACTCCTATCCAAAGAGTTACAGATGGATTATAAACCAATAAAAACAGTAAAAAGCATTATGTTATTCTTGGCAGATTTCTCCATTAAGTGAGTGAGAATGTGACAGTGATCAATACTAGAGTGGCTCTGCCTGAAACATATATTTTCCTAAAATGACATTGACCCAATAGACCCAGACCTCTCATTCAAAGAGAGAGCTGACCTCAAATTGTGAGCACCTTTTAGCAACCTCCAGGTTTCATCAAGTATTAGTTTACATATTCTTTCTTTCTCCTGGACTATAAGCTGCTTGGCAGCAGGAATTATGTCTTTGTGTTCAGTCTAGAACAAATGTGGGACATAAAACTGCAAATAATTGTTAAACAAAATTAAGATAAATGGGTATCTGAGACTTGACTACAGGCTACTTCAGTTAACACTTATATGGGAACCTCTGATGCAAAATATTTTCCATTATTAGTAAGATCAGGGACTTCCACTGGGTTTTAACATACTCAAGTTGTTTGTTTGCTGGGTTATTTGGTGCCAAGAGAAGGCAAACTTGTACCTAATGTTCTGTTGCATTCACATTGTACTTTGCTGGCTTTTCTAGGATATTCTGCCTGTTGGTTCATTTTAATTCTCAGGATTCTTTAAATAGCTGTCACCTATAAAACTTCAGGTCCATTGATCTGTATGTAGAACAGCCAGATTGGTAGAGTAACTAGAAGGTTTGGATACAGGTTATTTTTAGTTTTATTTTTTCACTCAAGCATTTCTCTCAGAATTGGATACTTTAGTCCGAAATAACAATTATTTTTTCTTGTTTGTTTGCTTTTTAAATTATTTTATTTTTTAAATCATGTCAATCTCTGACACCACCAGAGGGACTTTGAAAACAAGATACTCAAAGAAGACTTTCCAATGAGCTGTCCCTTCTGCTTCCTTCCATTTTTATCAATTCAGGGGCCTGCCGCTGTGTATAGCCATTTGCTTAGTAAGCTCTAAAAAACACAGAGGAATGAGTGTGATGGGAGGAAGTACTTTATTAAACATATTTTTTCTCTTATGAATTACATATCATGTACTTGGAATTTATCTTATGTAGCATTTATTGTAATTTACTCACATATTTATGTACTTTAATACTCTCCACTAAATAGTAATCTGCTTTAGACCAACTTCTAGTATTTTTTCTCCTAGTATATTGTCTCACAAATGACTTGTATAAAGTATTGTTCAACAAATATCCAGTGAATGAATTATTCTCTGCTAGTCATATTTTAAAATAATGAACTACTTCCTCTGGAACACACAGCATTTATATGTAACATTGATTCTGTGGGGAAAATGTGTTCCAAGTTTGAAAATAATTTAGAAAACTTCATCACTCAAACCACGACTTCTTAAAGTATCAGGCATTCACAGTTAATAATTTAAACATAAAATATTTAATATAAAAGAGAAAATGATATAGCAGTAAATTAGTGCAACTTTACCTAGTGTATTCATTATAATTTGAATAACAGTAATTCCTAAAAATTTGTTGACCATTTCAAATCTGCTAAACTTCCTGCTGAGTGGTTTACATGGAAATGTTTTCAATAAATCCTCACAAAAATTTTGTCAACTTATTCCTGCTTAGAAGGTCTTATATTCTGTGGTTTCTCTGAACCACACAGCTCCATAAATAATTTAATTCTGAATATTAATCATAATTCTGCTGCATTTTTTATTTTGAAGTGATATAATAGCTTTCTGAGCACTTTAGAATTTATAACCTTTTGAATTCATATTTTTTTACTTATTAGTGTTTAGTAATGATTTTAACCTATACACAATTCATCCTGCTGCTCTTCTCCATATCTTATATCTCCTTACTTTTTCTTTCCATCATTTAAGACACTAGAGGACTGGTGGCATGAAATTCATGCACAGAGTGGGAGTGAGGAGTGAGGGTGGTGTTCCTCAGCCCAACCTACACCCTTTCCAATCTGGGGTCCCTTGAGGGATGTCTGACTCCCCGTTTAGGTCAGATCCCAATAGTGGTATTGGGCCTAAACAGGCAATCAGACATCCCTTTCACAATCCAGGACTGCTGGCTCCCGAACTCTCGCCTGCTGATTGCCCTTAACCACTCCCCTGCCAGCCTGATCAACGACTAACTGCTCCTGTGCCGGCGTGATTGCCCCTAAATGCCCTCCCCCTGCCAGGATGGTCCTCAACTGTCCTCTCATGCAGGCCTGGGTCCCCCACAACTGTCCTCCCCTGCAGGCCTGGGTCCCCCCCAACTACCCTCCCCTGCAGGCCTGGGTCCCCCCCAACTTCCCTCCCCTGCAGGCCTGGGTTCCTCTCAATTGCTCTCCCTAGCTGGCCATCTTGTGGTGGCCATCTTTGGCCACATGGGGGCAAGCCATTTTGTGATGGTCAATTTGCATATTACTCTTTTATTAGATAGGATATACATATAAAAATCTCTCTTATCTTTTTTTTTCCTCTCTCTCTCCATTCTTCTCTCCTTCTCTTTCAGGTTCATCAGCTTGCATACAAATATGTGTGTGTGTGTTTTCTTTTTGTTACACTATAAATTATAAAGTCAATTTATTTGATTTCCTGTGCCATCCCCAAGTGGTGAACTTTTCACTTGCTCTAGGTTTCATTCAAGGGTCTAGCTTTTAATTCACTTGTTTGCTGTTCAATATAGGTCTTTCTATTCTAACTCCTTCTTGGTGTTTAGTACTCTGCAATTCTTCCATCTGGCTTCCTCAGACAACATCAAAGAAAACTCCTGGAGGAGTATTATTGACGAAATGTCCAAACTACATATACATTTTCTCATGTCCATAAAACTCTGAAGAAATAAATTAAGCCTCACAGATCCTCTCTGAGAGTTTGTTATTGTCTGCATTTTACTAGTACAAATCTCTACACAGACACTAACATTTTTGCCCAAAGTCAAAGAAAAGTGTCTCACTGGTTTTCTCTCTCTCCCTCTCTACTGTTCTCAGTTTCTGAATAGAATTAACATGATCTAACTATTCCATGGTTAAAAGCTCTTTTTATAATACCATGTTTACAAAAGTAATAAGTACATGTATTATTAGTTTTTGGTCAAATGAATTCCAATTACCATAACATTTACAAATTTATTGATTTCTCAGTTTTCCTTAAAGTTTTCAATTCATTTGTGCACAATTGAGCATTATCCTATTTGTAATTGTGCAGCCTACATTTATAAATACTGTATTTTCTGCTTAGTTTTACTGATATTACAAAGAGGATCTTCCTTTATAAAAGACTTTATATCAAGTTCATTTTAAAAACAACTAGCAAGCACTATCTGAAAAACTTTTTTTTTCCAAATTGTAATTTTTTTACCTGAAACAGAAATATAAAAATATGTTAAAATTGTGAAATAAATTATGCATCAAACTAACAACCTAATCTGGAATGGCACAATTGTATCTCCACCCTCATTTTTGCTGAATAAAGGGAAGGATGATCATGTATTGTTAGAGAACTATTATTATTTTATTATTATTTTATAACTAGACCGGTGCACAAAAATTTGTGCACTCTAGGCAGGAGGAGGTCCCTCAGCTCAGCCTATGCCCTCTTGCAGTCTTGGACCCCTCAGGGGATATCCACCTGCTGGCTTAGGCCCACTCCCCAGGGGATCGAGCTTAAGCTGGCAGTCAGACATCCCTCTGGCATCCCAGGAGCCCTTGGGGGATGTCCACTTGCTAGTGGGGAGCAGGCCTAAGCTGCAGTTGGACATCCTTAGCACTGCTGAGGAGGCAGGAGAGGCTCCCATCACCACCACTGTGCTGGCAGCCACCAGGCTGGCTTGTGGCTGAGCAGAGCTCCCCCTGTGGGAGTGCACTGACCACCAGGGCCACCTCCTGCATTGAGCGTCTTTCCCTGGTGGTCACTGTGTTTCATAGTGACCAGTCATTCCCAGTCGTTCTGATGTTAGGGTCAATTTGCATATTAACCTTTCATTATATAGGACAGAGATCTGGTGCACAGATGGGGGTTGGCTGATTTACCCTAAGGGTGTCCTGGATTAGGATGGGGGTCCTTCTGGGGTGCCTGGCCAGCCTGGTGAGGGGTTGATGGCTGTTTTCAGGGTGGTCACAGCCCCTTCAGGGTGGGGGTCCCCACTTGAGTGCCTGGTCAGCCTGAGTGAGGGACTGATGGCTGTTTGCAGGCTGGTCAAACCCCCGAGGGGGACCCTCACCCTATGGCAGTGTGGTCAGCCTGGGTGAGGGGCTGAGGGCCATTATAAGGCTGGCCATGGCCACAGGATGGAAGCAGGTGTCTGGGATTTATTTAACTTCTATAATTGAAACTTTGTTGCTTTGGTCCCATTGAAAGACACTGGCTGGAAGCAGGTATCTTAGGTTTATTTACTTTCTGTAATTGAAACTTTGTTGCCTTGAGTGGAGCTCAGGCCATAGGGCAGGTGGGAATCTTGGCTTCCTCCATTGCTGGGGCAATGCAAGCTTCCTGCCTTGCTACAGCTCCCTGGCTGATGCCATTTTTGTGAGGGAGTGAGGGTTAATTTGCATATTACTCTTTCGCCTGGGCAGAAGACCCCCAAGCCCCTCTGATCGCCTGCTTTACAGAGCCCAGGCCTCTGTGATCCCAGGCTCTGATCCTGTCCCCTGCCATTGCCAGCTCCACCCCTACCCCACTGCAGCCTCTGCCCAAGTCTGCAGGCCTGGGCAGGGGATCCTAGCCCCCTCTGACTGCCTCCCCTGCCACCTGCCTGGCTAACAGGCCTGACCACTCCAGTGGTGGGGCTGAGCCGGACTGGGTGCCACCATCATGTGGCTATGGGTGCCACCATCTTGTGGCTATGGGGATGGCCATCTTGTGGCTATGGGCACTGACACCTTGTGGCTATGGGGGTGGGCATCTTTGTGATGGAGTGACACTTAATTTGCATAGTACTCTTTTATTAGGATGCTGCTATGGGCACCACCATCTTGTGGCTATGGGGACAGCCATCTTTGTAAGGGAGTGATGCCTAATTTGCATATTACTCTTTTATTAGATAGGATATTATTTACTATTGCTATCTTCCAAATATAATTTATAATATGGAAGTAGTTTCACACTTGTGAAAAAATAGTTGATGAAATTTAAAGGTCAAACACATTTGTAATTGAAAAAGTTTAACATAAAAATTACTGGATATTTTAAAAATATGTATTGAAAGCAATCCTACCCTTTACTTGATCAACCTCAGTTTAAGTAAGTTATATATTCTTTTTATATGCACTTAGTCTATTGTGAGATAAAACTTTGACAGTTCTTACTAAATTCATATAAGTATACCAGTGGGTTTTACTATCTCTCTTGATCAAATTTTATAGAGTGAACCATTACTTTTTAAATGAAGATTGAATTAAAATAATTTGTGGGAATAATTCTTATTTGATATGCAGGCCTTCTAAAATAGATCTATTGGGATAATGTCTATTCTTGGTAAATGTCATCCCAAATTAATCTAATTGAATTAGTTCAACTAAAAAGGATCAAAATCACTAAAATCAGTGGACACCAGCTCTTTCAGCATATCCCCATCCCTTCCTGTCTTAGTTGTGAGACAGCCCTTAAAGGTTTTGAGGATGTCTCTATTAAGTTAGTTTGTGCTGGTACAAGTTTACTCTCTTAAAATCCTGATGCCAAAAGAATAATGAATCTTCTCACTTTGTTGCAAAGGTGTGATCTCAAGAGTATAGCTAGAAACTTAATGCCACCTGATAAAAATGAGCAATACATTATTTCATTGTTCCCGCTGTTTTCATCACTCCACAAAAACAGAAAAGACTTTGAAATTAATCAACATGACTGGACTTTCCTTTTACTGGCCATGAGACAGAATTATAGTGGCATTGGCATAGACAAGGCAATGTCCTAAACCATTTCTGCTTGTCTTGTAAATTCGCCTGTAACTTCATGGGCGTGATCTAGACAGGTTTTTCCCCCATTAGTCCTTCAATAGTACTGACTCCTACTCTTGCTGTATGCCTTTTAACATTGACCATTTTCTTTTAATAATATGCCTGTGAATTTACTCTATATTAATCTTGATAACTGGGGGTTAGGGAGGAAGGGGGGGAAGGGCAAGGGAAAAAAATGGAGATCTATCTATCATCTGTTGTAATACTTATCTATCACTTGTAGTAATACTTTAAGCAATGAAATAAAAAAAAAAAATAAAGAGAGTACGAAACAAAAAAAAAAAAAATCCAATTCAAATCAAAGAACAAATGCTCATGGAGCATGTTACTGCAGATTATTTGCCTGAAGAATTACAACAAGTATATTTTTTCTGGAAAAAAAATTCTAGTGAGGGAGGATTAACAAGCTATAGAATATGTTGTGGAAGATGTTGTGGGCATTGGCATTTGATATTACTTTACAGAACTATAAATGAGCAGGAGATTATAGAAAAGTTTCTGCAATTCAGATGGTAGATGTATATTTTGTAGGGTTACAAAATAGGAGTGGAACCAGTACAAATTTCAAAGATGTGACTCAACAAGAACTTTTAAAATTTAATTTGTCTAAAATGCTTTCCTATAAATGGCGTTATTCCTATTCCATACATCTTTGGTGGTTCAGGTGCATCTAACATATAAACTCATACTAATAAAGATGAAGCATCAGTTGTAGGAAACCAAGATTTGTATAATATAATGTACCAATACAGATGTCGAATTTGAAATTCTACCAAGCTTTCTGATAAGTATTCTATCTTCTTTTATGCCATCACTATGGTGGTTCTTAGTAGGTGGTTATTTTTATTAGATATTATTTGTGGATGCAGTAATGGTAAAATTTCTGTACCTCAGGAGAACTTGATGCATTTACCTCACTTTTAGAATAAATCCTTCCTCTTAAAATGAGATCACTGGTAACATTGATGTGGTAGCCTAAGAGAGTAACATCAGGTATCTGTTTTGGCTACTATCTATTTCTTGTCACAGAGAAAGATAATAGTAATGCCACCCTAACTGGATTAATTTAAAAGATTGATTAGGGTTTGAGTTTCTGAACAGGAGTGATTTGTCACTCTCCTTCCTTGCTTTCATTATCTTTGTAGCACTCCATCCTTAGGTAATGTCTCCCATGTCGTTTCAAGAGGACTGCTAGCAGTTTCTTGGGCTCCACTGTGGGTTGGAATCTCTGGACACTGGTTTTGATCTTAACCTTGCTGACGGCAAAATGAGACTCTTTGCTTTGTGGGACAAAGGGAAATGGGACCTTGGAAACTCATAGGTTTGATTCCACAGAAATAAAACTTTCTACAATATCTCATCCTTCTATGGGGGCCTCAGGAAACTCTTATTTCAGTGGCACCCTTAGAACCCTACTTTCACACTATCTTCATTTTCTATCACATAACTATCATCAATTAACCAGTGTTAATGCCTCTTGTTTTTTTGATTAAAAAACAACAACAACAAGAAAATGCTCATAGGAAAGGAAATTAGCACTACACCAGATAATTCTAAATTGATATCAACACAGCCCAAGATTTTACAGTCTAGAAAATATAGATCACATTTTCAATACTAAGATTTAATTAACTGATTTATTCAAAATCACTTTTTCTTTGGCTAATGATATGACTTCACATATAGTGAACCCACAATTTAAATGATTTAAAAATACCATTTGGAAGCCAACAGTATTTCACTTTTGCATTTCATTTTGAATAAGATTGGGTGAAGTGTACTTATTTCAGAAAAGTAATATAAAGTAGACTAATGCTATATAATCAACCCTAGGTCACAAAAATCATGTGTTGTGAAATAACAAATATACAATGACATTAGTGAAAATGGAAACAATTAGTTTTGATTCTGTCCTTTTTCATTATACTTATTGGCTGATGGTAAGCATTTTTTAAAAAGCCAATTTTCAAACTATGAAGGAAAATTATGCCATTTCTACTGAAGTCATTAAGAATCTTGAAGCATTATGTAACATTCTCCAAGTTTAAATGCTCAATCATCCCCTTTGTGAGTTTAATTCAACAGAAAATATCTTGTTCACATGTTAAACAGAGTTGGAAAGAAACCACAGAGGATTATGATTACTCAATAAAAGAGATCCTTTATGTTTGTGTTGCTTTGCTCAGAATCTCATATCTGTAGCACTACAACCAATTAATTATATTCAGTTGGTGGGAAATCAGATGCAGGACACAATTTATCTCTTTGACAAATTGTTGCTGCTTATTTCATATAGGGCCTTAACACAGTGTAAGAAAACTCACTGTAAATAAAATGATCATTGGTAATTACACATTTTCATAGTTTTGGCTTTGATTCAATATATATGTTGACTTAAAAAGAGCATATTTAATAGCATATGAGACTTCTTAATGATATCTATATTTTTGAGGTTTAGGAATGCCTAAAGAATGATGCTAAACAAATAAAGTAGCACAGTCCTTGTGCCTTTAATTCTTTATTTGGTCATAACCTAAATTGGGGAATAAAGTGAGCTTTAATCAGCCATTTTCTCTTAAATTTTATCCTCATTGATTCTTGTCTTTACTCATTTGATGTAGCATCATTTTCTTGCCCGATGTTGTTAATTATTAAATTTAATACCATACATAAATTATCAAATCACTCAATCATTCATTTATCTGCATCATTTGCTTTAATTTAAAGAGTGTTCTATAATATTTGGGTTACTCAATCACTTTATTATCTTAAGTATGCTAATAATGGTAGGGATAAAGAAGAATTTCAAAAGAGTAAAGGCTAAAATCCTGTTAGTTGGATGAGCAATGCTCCCTCTTCCAAAATACAATCTGAATCTAATTAATATCTAATCAACAAGCACAAGTATATGGTGCAGCAGGCACTCTTCTCAGTATTAGGCTTACAAAGATATATGACCCTGTATCTGCACCTCCAACCACCTCCCTGCCTTAGTCCATTTAGTCTGTTAGGATGAAAATACAAAGAATGAGGAGTTCATAAATTTATTTATCACAGTTTTGGAAGCTGGGAAGTTCAAGATCCCAGCATTGGTAAATTTGATATCTGGTGAAAGCCTCCTACCAGTTTGCAAGCTTCTCTCTGTGTCCTCACATGACAAGGGAGCAGTTCTCTGGGGTGTCTTTTATAAGGAGACTAACCCCATTCATGAGAATGCCATCCTTATGGCTTAATCAACTCCCAAGGGCCCCTCCTCCTAATGCCATAACTTTGGGGATTAGAATTAGAATTCATACACTAATAAAGTTATCTTGATTATTGACCCAACTCCTAGTCAATGACTAAATACTAAGAATATATTTTAAGCCTATGAGGAAGCAGAGGTGATATGCTAGTTAGTATCAATGGCCTCACCTACCTAAACAGTAATTCTATAGTTGCTATTGATGTCTCTCAATAAAAAGTAGCTTGCATGTGCAGAACAATAATACACAATTTGCAGTGTTACATTTTTGTTTCTTTCTTGCCTAAGTCTCATTTCATTGCTTAAAACTTAATAAGAAATAAATGTTTAGTGAATTAAAATCCAAATTAACTGGAATCTTATAACTTATATAACAGTTCATTGGAAATAAATGCTTTGGATCTTTTTTCTTTGTTCTAAATTAGATAATAAATTTTGAGGTACTATATCTTGTTGTTACAAAAGCAACTAAAAGCAGTTGCTGGTCAATTACCCTTTTAATTTATAGAAAATAAAATAAAAAACAAAATATACTTCAGTTGTGTTAGAAACTAATTTGTATAAATATGTTTTGTAAAAATGGTTTAGATTTAGCAGATTTATATTTAATCAGCTTCCATTTGAACTACTATGGGATGAGTTAAGGAACTAATTATCAGTCACAAGTTTCCCATTAGAGTTAGTCTTGTTTTAGTTGACATTATTTATTTGCCTTACCTATTGCTAGATCTACAGAGATATCCCAATTTTTACCTATTTATGGTGTCTTCCTGACTGTTACTAGACATGAAATAGCAAGGCTGTTATTTAGAGCCTCCACTAGGACACTAAGCCCACTGCCTCTAGCTTGCTCTAGAATGTTGCTCCAGCCAGTCTTCCCTCTTTCTCCTGCACAAACTTGCTATCTCTATAGACGTATCCCCTTACTCATACTAACAGGGATAAATGGTGATGGAAAAAAGGAAAGAAAAAAAGAAAGAAAAAAGCGGGGGGGGGGGGGGTTAAGTTATTTTGACCCTGATTCCCCTGCTAACTATTTCCACATATCTTTGCTTCTCTTTGCTACAAAATTTCTCAAAAGAATTGGTTACTCTTGCTTAACTTGATTTGCCTTTTCCCACAGTCCCTTAAATCCATTTTTTTCAGACAAACGTTGACTACCATGGTGGTATTAAAACTTACCTTTTCAGGGTAAAAAATAACTTCTGCATTTGCTAAGTCTAGTAGGTGATTCTCTGCACATCTTACCTGACAGGTCAGCAGTAATTAGCTCGGCATTAAGCACCGGCTTTCCTCTTTCCTTTTATGCACTTGTGTTCCAGAACACTGCACTTGGCGTTTTTCTCCTACCACACATTCTCCTCCTCTGCCCAGTCACAGCCTTTAGTCCTCGTCTCTTCTGTAGCTCATTCCCTCAGTGATTCCATATGGTGGTATGTTGTGAATACCATCCATATGTTATCTCACATTTACATTGCTACCTACTGCTAGAGATCCAGAAATTCAACTGCTTTCTTGATATTTCCACTTAGATAATTAACAGATTTCCCAAATTCTACTGAACTGATTTTCTACCAAACTGTTTTACCTATTGTCTTCTCCACCTCAGTTGATGGAAATTTAATCCTTCTTTACTAAAATAAAAATGATTGGAGACATAATTGATTAACTTCCTTCTCTCATTTTCCCACCTCATCTCATCTATCAGCAAATTCTATTTGCACCACTTTGAAAATATATCTAGAATCCAATCATGTTTCACCACCTTCACTGCTCATAGCCTGGTCAGGCCACCATCACCAATCACCTAGATTACTGCGATAATTTCCTAATTGATTTATCTGCTTCCACCCTTTGTACCTATCAACACAGCAGCTAAAATGATCCTTTCAAAACTCAAGTCATATTGTGTTCCCTTGCTGTTTTCAACTCAGGGACTAGAGCCTTTCCCTTTACAGATGTGTGATAACTCCCTCATCTTTTACATTCTCAGCTAAGGTCATTTTTATGGAGTCTTGCTTTAAACCTTGTGTTAAAAATTGGAGACCACTTATCCCTCCACAATTTCCCTATTCTCTATTTACTTACACATAGTGCTATCCCCTTTTAATATACTATAAATTACCATGTTTACTAGTAGTATATTGCCTTTTCTTTCTCTGTCTACTATAATATACAGTAAACGCCTCACGGGCTGGTGTTTCTCTTTGTCTTTTGTTTTCCTGTTGTTACTGGATTGAAGGGGTCCACTTACTTGTGCACATCAAATCCCAATAAAAAACAAACAGGTGCTTGCAGCCAAGAAAGTAAGGATTTATTTAGGAGATGGCACTATGCCTGGAGTCACAGGTAGCTCATGCTCAAAGGCATGGCTCCTCGATGGCTTCCAAGGAATGGATTGCATGGAGGGGAAACCATTAATCATGGTGAGTTAGTGCTGTGATCTCTCCTGATTGGTTAGTTCTAGGATAGGGGGTGATGTCACCAATCGAGTTATATCAAGGATTTGTTCAGTTGGATCCTTCTGCTTTTCTGGGTCTGGAGCTAAAACACAACTGAGGCCAATATGTTATATTTCATTTGATGGAAACACCCTGTCTCTGTGTCAATAGACTCAGGACCTTGTTCCTAAGACTACTGAATGCTGACCAGTACCTCTTTACCTTGAATGCTTAATGGTTAAACCAAGGGAGAGAGAAATGAATGAGTCAGGGCACTGGGTGAGAACAAAGTTTGAGTCAAAGGAAAACAAATCAAAAGTAAAAGCCAGATTAAAGGAAATTAGGTTTCTGTGCCTTTTACATTGTTTGGGGGGGAAAGAGATACAGTTGAGGTTCTCTTTTGTTCACTACAATGTTTCAAGTGCCCAGTACAATACATGCCACAGATTGGGTGTTCAGTGCATATTTGTAGAATAGCAAAACCCGTGTGCTTCGTATGTGCCAAGCAATGTGCTGTGTTAATTATGTGATTTAAACATGATAATAATTCTATGAGGTGGCTATTATTGTGATCCTTCTGGTAGGAATGACATAACCAAATCTTTATGATTTTAAGTTAAAAAATATCCAAACTTACAGAATCATCAGTAGCAAAGGTGAGATTTAAACCTAGATAGCTTGACTCCAAAGCCTGGGCTTCTAAACTCTGTTTCCTCCCACATTAATATCAGCTCATGATGGCATCTAAAACCACTGTAGCAATGTGGGTTGAACTCTGAAACAAGGCTCTTGATGATACCCATAGAGAACAATACCCTTATTTCTTGACAGGAAGGAAAAGTCATTGTTGTTGGCATTTGATGTTTAGAATTTAGCTTAAACTTTAATGAAATATATCAACTAAGCCATTTGCTGCCTTCATGATTGAGCAATGTGACATGTCAAGTCTGATATAATCACCGTGAGAACTAGAAAATACAGATTGAGATGCTTGTGAGAAATGTGCTGAAGTGTCTTGATCCATTGAGAATAGCAGCTTTATTAGGAAACTAGGGGCCCAGTGCACAAAAATTTGTGCATGGAGGGTGGCGGGGGAGGGTGCCCTCAGCCTGGCCTGTGCCCTCTCACAGTCTGGGACCCCTTGGGGGACGTCCACCTGCTGGCATCCCTGGCCAGCCTGAGTGAGGGGATGATGGCTCTTTGCAGGCTGGCCAAGCCCCTCAGTGGGGACCCTCACCCCATTGGGGTGTGACCAGCCTGGGTGAGGGGCTGAGAGCCATTTTCAGGCTGCCCACAGCCCCTTCAGGGTTCAGGTCTCTACTGGGTTGCCTAGGCAGCCTGGGTGAGGGGCTGAGGGCTGTTTTCAAACTGCCCACAGCTCCCATTGACCCAATGTCCCAGCGAGGCTGGCTGGAAGCAGGTTTCTGGGGTTTATTTATCTTCTATAATTAACACTTTGTAATCGGCATTTTCCCGCCAAATTGCGTCGTAACATAGGGCTTTTTTGACATTTTCTCGCCAAAATTAGACTGTAAAATATTCATATCTTTCAATCTATTTGATATTTTTCTATGAAACTTTCAGTGTTTTAGTTTAAAAAGAGGTCTCTCTTTATTTACTTTGCAAAATATGTGTTATTGTATTTTTTATGTACACAAAATTACTACATTCTAGGTAAACATATAAAAAACACTTTCACAATCAAAATAATTTTATTTATACAAAATTACAATATGTTTTTCAAAATTTTCAACAGATCTTATAAAAAAAGCTATAACCTAATAGTGCTTCACTGTGTGGTAGCGTTCGAAACACTTTCCTTTGTGCAGGGATACATTACAAAACTTGCACATGTACCGCATTTCACTGCATAGTTTATGAGCAGCACACACACACATGACACGACGTAAAAGATTTTTATTTTTGCCGGTTCCAACTAGAGGTTCCAATGTATGTTTCCTCATGTCCATTGACAATCTCCCTAGTGGATCAGATTTTACTCGTTTCCTGCAAAAAATGTGTTAAAACGTTGTTGCTGTGAGCCGAAGGCTAGGCAGGCAATGAAGCCTTCTGTTTGCTTCAGCTCCATGGCTTCTATAATTGAAACACTGTTGCCGTGAGCAGAGGCCCAGCTTGCCTAGGCATGCAGTTGCAACGGAAGCCTCCTGTTTGCTCTAGCTCTGTGGCTGCCAGCCTCCATCTTGGCTGGGTTAATTTGCATATACCCGCTCTGATTGGATGGTGGGTGTGGCTTAGGTATATTGGAGTGATAGTTAATTTGCATATTACTCTTTTATTAGAGTAGATAGGGAGAGCACATATTTTGTCACTATTGACAAGAAAAATCATGAGAAAATGAGTGCTCCTCAATTTTTGCTGAGATCTGTAATATCAGTGTTTCTTTTTCTTACTCCCTCTGTTAATAGATCTGCTTGTTTAAGTTAATGATTATGGCATTTATAGATTTTCAGATTTAAAACTGATAATTTAACTCTACATTGTACAGATGCATTGACAGATAATTTATTTTTTGTTACCCATCAACAAATGGCTAAGTAATCTGCTTGTCACTTATAAAAATATGTCATCTGGATTTTTTATCACTAATTTGGGTCTCTAGTTTAGACTATTATATTGTATATATTCAGGGAAATATCAAAGAAAAATATGTGTTTTGATTTTTTATGTTCAGTTAGAAATGAATCATTTTAATATTCTTGTTTAAATTATGACATCTGTTTTTTGTGTGATTACTATTATGTATACTAATAATATTTTTAGCTTATGAATAATGATTTATTTTAAGTGAGTGGTTTTTTATTTTTATTTTTAAAATTTTAAATCTGAAAGACATCTAGGAAGAATGATAAAAGAGATACTGGTAGACTGTTCACTAGTTTTTAAGATTTTGCCATATTGAAGTACATTCTCTCACTCACTCTAAACACACAAACATACACACAACTTTATTTCCTTTATTTTAATGAAAATATGAGAAAGCAAGATACAGAGCAAGCATTTCTAACTTACTGTTGGCATTTCACCATATGCATGGGGACTGACTTTGTCATAGGCCTTGTTCTAATGTTGAAGCACAATAGGATCACAGATGAATTGGGGCTTGCAATAGGTTTTATAGAAAGTGTAGCAATAGAATCATTTACAGTGAAGGATGATAATATATTCCAAACTGATCATTTCATAATAGTAAAGTCATTTAAATTTCCCTTGAAGATTATGCTCTCTCCACTTCCATATTATTTAATAGAAATTTGGGTAAATTGATATATATATATATATATATATATATATATGTATATGTATATATGTATATATATATTCTTCTCTCTGAAGAAACATATATATATACACACACACACATATATATATATATATATACATATATATGTTTACATTAGGATATTACCTATTATTTACAATATCTGTTTGAAATCTAGACTTTGAGCTCCTCAACCAACATTTTTTTTTTTCTTAAGCATCTGTGCTTGACACATAGAGTTTCAGGGAATGCTTATTGCATAAATTGCCCACATTCTGGAGAAGGGATGAGCTACATAGTTGAACTACAAGCATCTCAGTTCAGAACTTGTTCTAGGTGGATGGATATAATTCTTTGTGGGTATTTGGGATCAACATTAGCCTAGAGCTCTTTAAAATATAAATGTTTAGAAAGTTATCATTTTATCAGTGCACTAAGTAATACTTGGCTTTTATTGTAGATGGTTTTAATGTCTTATGAAGCATAATTTGAATACCACAGAACACCTACATTCATGCAAAATAACGTGCTAATGTCACATCTTTCTAACCTGCTTTGTCAGTCAGGGTTCAGCTGAATGCAAAAAAAGAAAAAAAAATGCTCTCTAGCCATTTTAAATAGAAAGGGCTAAATTTTTTTGTTTGTTTGTTTGTTTCTTTGATTGAAATTGTTAGAAGGCCAAAAGAGCTGGTTCTAGATCTGGTTTCCATGAGAGACTTCCAGAACCATGGCAAGAAACAAACTGACAAATGGATGCTATCTCTACCACAGTCTGGAGGGTGGGAAGTCAGAAAGTTCACATGGATGTCAACAAGGCCGCCTTTCAGAAATCAGTGCCTTTGAAGTGATGACTGGACAGTGGGGTTCAACTTTAGGGAAACCCAGTGTTCATGCCTGCCTTCATGAACAGAAAGCACAGGGAAGATCAGCAGGATGGCTTCTGTCTCTCTGACTTTTCAAATCTCACCTGGATGCACCTAACTGGCTATATGTAATTCACTTCTAGAATGCTACCTGCAAAGGACTTTAAATATTACTAATTCCTTTTACTCCTTTACTTTTATTTCCTTGAATTATTTGGGTCCTTGTTATATTACCAACCTTTCTGCCTTCAGTTGTAATATCTTTCTGGAATATATACATAACTTTTACCTTATACAATTATACGCCTTACATAAGTCTTGAAGAATGAGTAGGAATTTTCAAAGTGAAGTAGTCAAAAACGTCTGAATTACAAATATGTAAATGAAATTAAGTTTTTGTTGTATGAGATTTTTCTCTCTTGCATTGCTATGTATATAACTGTCATCCTATGTCACCAAGTCCATTTGCCTCAAGAGCATCAGGACAGGAGTTATTAAGATAGTAATGCAAAGAGAAGAGGATAGTTCAGCTTTTGCCTACCCAAGTGTGACTTTGAGTTGAGTTGAGAGAATAGTCTTGTAACCCAGGCTTTGTCAGAGAGAAAAATAAATTTTATGAGTCGTTTACTTCTTATGAATCCTATCACCACAGAACTTCCTCCATAGTTTATTGGGATGCCGTGTAAATGTTTGCAAGTTAGATCTGCAGACTCATTACAGTAGAGGAGAAGAAGAAAATGAAGTAGAGAAAATAAAAAGCCTAGAGCCAGTCCCACCATCAGCTTGAGGAATTATGGGGAAAAGTAAGACACTAGAGGCTGTACTTCAATGACAGAGTAGTAACCAGCTTTCCAAGTGCTGAGTTGGATGGAGAAATCTGTAGGCCAACTTCCAACTTCCCTTTTGCTAGGTATGAGAGAAACTTCAGACTCTGTTTTACTGTTTTTGTCCACACAAGTCTGGGCATGTTTGGCGATACAGTATCTCCTATCTTCCCTAGTAAATACATGCAGAGCTCTTTATAATTCTAAATAGGGACCTGGTGCACAAAATTCGTGCATGGGTAGGTGGGGGAGAGGGAGGGCAGATGGCGAGGTCCCTGACCTGCATCCTCTCCAGTTCGGGAGCCCTCAGGAGATGTGCTACTAATGGCTTGGGCCCACTTCATGTAGTTCTCTGCTCTCTGCCAGGCCTGTCTGCTCCACACCACAGAGATGGGCAAGCAGGCTGTGCTGGGTGCTGCCTGCGGGCTATTCACCTGCTCCCAGGTTGCCCCACTTGCCTGCTCTCCGGTGGATGCCGTCACTGCCCAGCAGGCCATGCTGGGTGCTGCCTGTGGATTCCCATTGCTTGCTCCCTGGTCGGCCTGCTTGTCTGCTCCCAAATCACCACTGCCACCACCCAGCAGGCCCTGCTGGGTGCTGCCTGAGGGTCCTAATTACTTGCTCCCCCTTTGCCACAGCCACAGCTCAGCAGGCCCTGCTGTGTGCTGCCTGCTGGTCTGATAGCCTGCTCTCTGGTCGCCTGCTTGCCTGCTCCCCCTTGGCAGCCACCACTGCCCAGCAGACCCTGCTGTGTGCTGCCTGCGGCATGCTTGTCTGCTGGGGGTTCACCACAGTGACCTCCCAGAGTTTCCTTGCACCCCCATGGTGGCACAGCAGGCCTTTCTGGGTGCTGCCTGCCGTCAGATTGCCTGCTCTCTGGTCACCCTGCTTCCCTGCTCCCCCATCGCCCAGCAGGCCCTGCTGTGTGCTGCCTATAGCCCCCACTTGTCTGCTTGGGGGTCATCATGATGACCTCCAAGCAGGCCCTGCTGGGTGTTGCCTGCGGGTCCCCATTGCTTGCTCCCCCTGTTGCCATAGCCACCACCCTGCAGGCCCTGTTGGGTGCTGCCTGCAGCCTCTGATTGTCTGCTCGGGGGTCATCATGGCGATCTCCCAGCAGGCCCTGCTGTGTGCTGCCTGTGGGGTCCCCATTGCTGGCTCCCCGTCCTCTGCAGCTGGTGCCCAGCTGGCCATGCTAGGCACCGTCTCTGGGGTCCAAATTGCCGGCTCTGCCTCCTCCACAGCGGAGCCCAGCAGACCCTGCTGGGTGCTGCCTGTGTTCTGATTGCCTGCTGGGCTCCCGTTGCCAGGGTAACACTGCCAGTGTCCTGCCCCACCGCTATGGGCACCTCCATTTTCTCCCAGAGTGACAGTTAATTTGCATATCACTCTTTTATTACATAGGATGGCTGGATCTACAGAGACCCAAGTTAAAAGCTGCAAAGCCAGACACATTGAGAGAAAATGGCCAGATTCCTTGAATGGCCAGATTCCAAAATTCTAGACTGGAATAATTTCACCTGAAGACTCATCAAGCCAATTAAGATATTAAGCCAACTACTCTACATTAGTCTTTTTTATTTTTTTTACCTTTTTTTTTTTTTTTTTTTTTTACAATTCTCATTTGAAGATATTTTTCCTATTGGTTTTTTAAAATATAATAATTTTATTTATTTATATTTAAATATATTTGTATTTATTTCAGACAGGAAAGGAGAGGGAGAGATGGAAACATCAATGATAACAGAGAATCATTGATGGGATGCCTCCTGCACACTCCACACTGGGGATTGAGCCTGTAATCCAGGCATGTGCCCTGACTGGGAATCGAATGGTAATCTCCTGACTCAGAGGCCAACACTCAGCCACTGAGCCATGTCAGCTGGCCCTATTGGTTTTTATAGAGAGTAGAAGGAGGGAGGTAAGGAGAAATAGAGAGAGAAACATTGATGTGAAAGAGACACATTGATGGCCCAGATCAGGGCTGGGGATCTAACCTGCAAGCCAGGTACCTGCCCTTGATCAGGAATGGAACCCAAGACCCTTCTGTCAAGGACTGATGCTCTAACCACTGAACACATAGGCCAGGGATTGCTAGTGTTTTTTAATGTCACCTAAGCCCTTTATGTAACCACTTTATGTAACCACTTTGAAGAAGAGCAGGAGAAGGTGAAAGATTTACATAAACCAGCCTCTCACTAGTAAACTGTAATCTGTTTACTAGAACTGAGATCTGTTTAATAGAAAGTAACTGAGTCTCCTAAAGAGATTACTTAAAGTATTGGATCAATCTACAATTACCAAATTGAACTATAATTGGTTTTTCCTCCACCAACTTGACAAGACATTTTTATTTATTTATGTTTTATTATTTTAATCAAAATAACATTTCACTGAGAATTCTGCTTTTCTGACAAAGCTACCTTCAATTTTTGGTCATATAAGCTCACAGTTTAAACCCTGAGAATGCCTGCGGTTTTTTTTCCCTGTTTTTCATCTGAAGCCTATAGCACCACTGACTTGTTCCCAGAATCACAAACTTTTCTTCTAAGCCCAACTTCCCTCTCTAAGATCAAAATCTTTCCCATGGGTCAGCAAAGGTTCAAAAATCAGTTTCTCAATAATTGTTGCTCTCTTCTCTTTCCCCTCAGGCCTCTGCACACAATTTTTCTCTCCTTCATCCCTATCCCCATATATATATCAATTCACAGAGGCACGCAGACCACCAGTCACATAATACTCAGACATGGTGTCCTAAATCAGTTTTTTCTAGAATGCCATTTTATACAAGTAGTAAATAACTCTTTTTAAAAAAATGATGGAGATAATATATGTCATACTTTTATTCATGATGTTTCTCTCTAAATCTAATACAGCACCTATTCATCAATCCACATCACAGTGCTTGGGATTAGTACGGTTACAAGTAATTAGTGTAGAGTTTCTAATGAGGTCCGGCTTTGACTTCCAATTTTCTTACCTCTGATTTCCCTTATGATTCATTAAAATGAAGAAGTGAAAATAACACATTGGGCAGTTCCCATTTGCTGGGTCCCAGGCATAGGAAGGTAATTTTGGAATGTTTACTGCTCAAAGACTCTACAACCCATTGAACTAGATCAGCTGCTCCTACTTTTTTTCTCTCTCATCATTTTTATTCTATTTCTTCAACTTCCTCAGAGCCTAGATTTTGTCTAAATATTTTGATATGTAATATAGTCTCAATGCTGGTGTGGTCTCCACTTAGAGTATTCTGGCTTATTTTAGGGCATTTCAAGGAAAATCTCCTCATGAAATTTGCCTGGTAACATTTTTTTTATTTTTTAAGTTTTTAATTTTGTTTCCAGAATTTAAATTACAATTTATATACAATATTATATTCGTTTCAGAGGTACACTGCAGTGATTAGACACTTATGTGCCCTACGAAGTGATCACCCCAATAAGTCTAGAACCCTTTAGACACCATATATGGTTATTAGAATGTTATTGGCTATATTCCCTATGCTGTGCCTTATATTCTTGTGGCTATTTTTACAGCTGGCAATTTGTACTTCTTATTTGTAAAATACCTCCTATATCTTAATCATTTTTTTTAAGTTACAAGAAGTTACTTGATGATTAAAATTCACAACTTGCAAGTTATCTTACTTGCAAGAAGTCATATAATGACTCAAATTCAAACTAAGATATGTACGATTGATATAGGGTCCTCTTCAGAAAATAAAATTTTACTTGGCACAGAACCCCTGAAAACTGAAATACAGCCAGATACAATGAAATAGTGCTTATCATAGTAGCCCTAGAAACCTAAATTATATGAAGAAACCAGATTCAAAGACCTTATGCTATATTTATTTGTTATTTCCATATTTATCACCAGTGCTTCAAAAAGCCTGATTAAATGCTCTGTTTATCTTCTTGAGCAAATGCCTAGTTCAATTCATCTAAGATATTTCCCCCCACCCCCCAATGACTAGCTCAGCACATATGGGAGCTCGATACCTGTTTCTTAGATTGAAAAAGTCATGTGAATCGAGCCAGGGCTAAATTCCATAAAGGCCTAATACTGTAGCAGTGTTATTATTTTTAAGACAGAAGGCATATTCTGCTCATTTGTTGCACTCTGGCTTTCTCAATGTAGTCTTTTTTTAAATAATAAAAGTGGTTGTTTTTTCTTGTTTTATAGATATGCCTTCAAATAATTATAACTCCTTTTCCCACCTGGTAGATACAGTAAGAGCAGTAATGTTTAAATGTGTTTGATGGCTGCTCTTAGGCTCCTAGCAGTCACGGTTCTTTCAAAGGAAAAATCCATTTACTTTGATTGGTATTACAGTTCAAAAAATATTGATCTATCCTCACTTGCAACCTCTTTTAAACAGGTAGCGATAGAGATTTAGACAAAAATCTATATTTTACTTTGTTCTTTCATTTAAGGTACTTCAACGGAAAATGTTTAAAGAATAGGCAGGTTAAGTGAGGTTGCAAGTGAACAATGATATGTTGAATCTTCTTATGAAAAGGCATTTTTCCTGATACTTTCATTTTTACTTCTACATTATTAGACTGTAAGTTTGTAAGGGAGTAAGGTCATGTCTCTTGATTGACTCTTTATTGTGTTTAGTTCATTTTACACAAGATTAGTGTGCCTGCTGTCTGTGGAGTATTTATTGGCTATACATGATAGAATGCTTTATCAATGGCTAATGTCTGCTTAGAATAAAGTCAAATATCCTTTATATGAGACACAAGGGCATCCCACATCTCCCAACCTCATCTCATACCTCACTCTTCTTGCACCCAAATTCCAGCAGTACTGAGCTACTTTAACTTCTCCAAATTGTGGTGTTTTACAGTATCATCCCTTTGGTCAAACTGTTCCTTCTACCTGAAATATGGAAAACTACCTCATACCCTACACCCACCCCTCAACCACACACATTCATGAAAATCTGCCCAAACTTATTTCATGTTTCAGTTTATGGAATCATTTTGCTTTTGTATTTCTAAGCAGGATTGTTCATTTGCTTCTCAGGTCTCCCATATATCTTATTCTAAAACTACAATATTTATAATACTTTTTTTGTATCTGCAAACTTAGAAAGCAATAATAGATTATCTTGAGTCTCCATTCCCAACATTTGGAATATACAGCAGTGCAATTTCAAGACATCTTTTTTAATAAAAATATTAATAATTGAATGACTGTATAAATGGGTATGTTCACTGTATCTGAAAAAAATGATAATGAAAGTATCTGTAGTTAGCTGGCTTACTCAGTGATGTCATCATTTGGTTTGATATTTTTACAGGGAAAATGCTCTTGAGTATTTATTCCTGGGTTTCCAAGTCTCAATCAGCCCCCATATTGTCCTTTTGTCATGGACACTGTTCCATAGTCCCAAACTGAAGGAAAATGCTAAGGAGGTTTTTTGAAGGATCTTAAATATATAAACAGTAGGTCAATGTTTTTTTTAAAATATAATTTATTAATTTTTTTACAGAGAAGAAGGGAGAGAGATAGAGAGTTAGAAACATCAATGAGAGAGAAACATTGATCATCTGCCTCCTTAACACCCCCTCCTAGGGATGTGCCCACAACCAAGGTACATGCCCTTAACCAGAATCAAATCTGGGACCTTTCAGTCCACAGGCCGATGCTCTATCCACTGAGCCAAAACGGTTAGGGCAGTAGGTCAATTTTATTTATTTATTTTTAAATATATTTTATTGATTTTTTATAGAGAGAAAGGGAGAGGGATAGAGAGTTAGAAACATCAATGAGAGAGAAACATCGATCAGCTGCCTCCTGCACACCCCCCACTGGGGATGTGCCCACAACTCAGGCATATGCCCTTGACTGGAATCGAACCCAGGACCCTTCAGTCCACAGGCGGACATTCTATCCACTGAGCCAAACCAGTCAGGGCCAGTAGGTCAGTTTTAAAGGATACTACCTCAGGGTAAGTCAGGGAGGTGGAGTCACATGTCATTTGACATTTCATATGAAAGATAACCTTTAAGTCAGAATCCATAGGAAATGCATTCAACTTCTCAAATTATCTGTGATTTGAGATTTGAGTTTTAAAACATAGTATGGGTGTTGTTCAGAACATAATCCGTTCTCTTTCTCTTAAAAAATGTGTACCAAGAAAGTAAAACATATATTTAATATATCTATTTGGCAACTATTATAGCCTGTGTTTTTTAAGAACTGGAATTATTGACATTCACCCGTTTATGGTTATACTTCATGGCAAAGCTCTTGGTACACAGAGCACAGTTGGTCCTTACTAAATAATGAACTAAATGAATTTATTAAGCACTTTTAAGCTGGTAAGAATAGCCTTTAGATTCCCAGAAATAAAATACTCTATCATCACCAAGAAGTGATGTTGGGTATTTTTAAAAATTTCATTTCTACCTGGTTCCATTAAATTGTTTTGGACAATTGAATCAATTTATATGAGGGAACTACGGGGTCAGTATTAGTTCTTTTTTTTTTTTTTGGAGTTATTACATTGTGGTGTATTCTGAAGTGTTGTGAAATTTTAGGAAATACAAGGTGTACCAGTTAATAATGTAGATTTTGTAATCAAAGAAAACACAATAATTTCAAGAGAAATGTCAAAAGTGCTTTATTCAAAGTAATGTCCATTGCTAGCTACACATTTCTGCCATCTTTCAGGTAACTTGTGGATACTGTCCCAATAGAACTTTTCTTGTTTTGAGGCAAACCAGTCAGAGGCCCAATTTTCCACTTCTTCGTACATTTTGAAGTGCTGCTCAGAAAGTGTGCGTGCCATCGATCGGAACAAGTGGTAATCTGAAGGAGCAAAATGTGATGAATAAGGCGGGTGGGTTAATACTTCCCAGGCAAGATCTTTTAATGTGTCTTTACCTGGTTTTGAAGTGTGTGATGGTGCATCATCACGAAGCAAAATTACTTTGCCATGTCTTCTGGCACATTCTGGTCGTTGCACAATCAAAGCTTGGTTCAAATTAATTATTGGTTGTCGGTAGGTAGTGATCAGTATTAATGGTTTCACCTGGTTTATAAGCTCATAATATAACACCCCTTCCTGATCCCACCAAAGGCAGAACATTGTCTTCTTTCTGAAGTGATTTGGCCTTGTAGTCAATGTTGATGGTTGACCTGGATCAACCCATGATTTTGTGTGTTTGGGATTCTCAAAATAAATCCACTTTTCATCACCAGTCACAGTTCAATGCAAAAAAAGACTTTCTTTCATGCCACTGAAGCAACATTTTACTGATGATTTTTCAGCTTCCCATTTTTCTTTCATTCAGTTGATGTGGCACCCATTTTTCTTACTTCAAAATCTTTCCCATTGCTTGTAAATGATTGGAAATTGTTCGCTGAGCAATATTTAATATTTCTGCAACTTGTTTTTGAGTTTAACATGCATCTTCATCCAATAATGCTTGTAATTGTTGGTCTTCAAACTTTTTCAGTTGACCTGGACGTTCTTTGTCTTTCATATGGAAATCACTTTTAAAGCATTTAAACCAGCATTTACAAGTATCTTGAGATGAAGCATGTTCACCATAAGCTTCCCAAAGTATACCATAACTTTTTCTTCAAAATAAAGTAATGAATTAAACCTTCCCATAAATGCTCTTTTTTGGCATGAAATTCAATATTTTTAAGTAAAACTATTTATGATGTTTACACCTTCAGAAAATTTGACATATGAAGTTTTGAAGCTTGCTGTCAATACAACAAAGTAGCATACATATCGCATATATATTAACATATGTGTAGGTCCATCTATTGAAAAAAATCTGCATTATTAACTGGTACATCTAGTATGTTATGAATAATAATTTAGATACCTACTTTGTAGATTATTTATTTATGTTTAATGAAATTAGAAGATACTTAGTGGGACTAAATACACTTAGTTCCGCTCCACTGTATTTCAGCATGTTCTCTTGAGAAAGAAAGAGGGTAGAGTTATAATTGTTGAGTAGGATCTTACATAAAGATGGCCAAAAGTCTGCTAATCACTGGCTTGGAGGAAAATGCTGTATAATCCAATTCATAGTTTGTATACCTATCATATTAGTCCACTTGGGCTGCTATAACAAACTGCCAGAAACTGGGTAATTCATAAACAACAGAAATTTATTTCTCATAGTCTGGAGGCTGAAGTCAAAGAGTATGGTGCCAGCAGGGTGACTGCCTCCTGGTGGGCATTCTCTCTCTCTGCATTGTAACGGGCACCTGCTGACTGTGCCCTCACCTGGTGGAAGGGGGCAATGGCTCTCTCTCTGGAACCTCTTTCATAAGAGCACCAATCCCATCTGTGAGGTTCTGCCCTCTTGGTCTAACCACCTCTCAAAGGATCCAACTCTTAATAGCATCATCTGAATCTGGAGGGAACACATTCAGACCATGGCACCTATGAAAGCTAGGAAACTATTTTTGTTTTTTTTTTGTAACCACAGACATTAACTGTAGGTCCCTCAGTGACTCTCCAAATCTGAGACTTGGGCACTGAGATGATGGAATATAAATGATTTGCCACAAATACATAAATACAACAATAAGAAACAAATCCAAGTTAGTGATATGTAAAATAACATTAGATTTAGCACCAAACAAGAGCACATTGTTTTTATCACAAATAAAGAATTCTTAATTCTATTAAACATATTAACATACTCGTTAACTTTTAGGCTGAAATGTGATTAAGAATTGGGCTGAGGGTGTTTTGTTTGTTTAGGAGTGCCTCTATTTGCTACATCTCAGAAGAGGGTATAATATAAGTACTGACTGCAGAGGTTTTTCTATACCAGCTCAGTGAAAGGGTCAACTTTGGGAATCTTGTCTCGGGGCATATTTCCAGCATTCGGAATTTTGCATATTTTTCATTAAATGGCTGTGCAAACTCTGAAGCTTTTTAAATGTCAGTGTTTTCATCATGATTATAAAGCACTTTACACATTTATTATTGTAAATATGTCCTTCATCACTTTTCCTAGGAAGTTATAGGCTTCCCTCTCAAAATGTCTTTGAATGTTGACTGGAGTCTCATTTGTCTGAGATGCTTGAAGGTGAGATAGAGTTTAACTCAAAAGGCCTTTTCTAGCTGCATGATTCAATATTCCCCAACCTTTGTAAGCCCGTTGCTAAGGTAATAAGATTCTCAAGAGGCTTCTTAACATTAAGAATCAGCAAAACTGCAAGTTTCACAGATCACTTTCTTTTCACCTACACGTTTCTCTGTGAGGTATTTGAATTACAGTGTCAACTGTTGTCAAGTCAGAGATTGATCAATGGGAATTTCTATGTCACTTTAAGGCCAAATGTTAGTCTTTGGCTGGAAATCTGATTGAATTTAAAATTAAAGTTTATTACTTTAGACATCAAGGATCAGTTACCTGGTCACTAAAGAAAAAAGGTGTTGAAAGAGTCCTGTTGTGCAAATTTCAACCACTGTCATTTAAACCTGTATTTTCAATTTGCTTCTCAGCTCACTTGCAGGAGAGCCTCCTGAGTAGCGTTCTTATATTTCCTCTCATCTCCCCTTCTCACTTATTTTATCACCTCTTCCTTAGCTTCTGATTTCTTTGCCTCCACAGCAGGGAAGAAAAAGAGCAGAACCACTTGCTATCCCCCTGAGCGACAACCTCTGACTCTGCAAATGGCTACTCACTTTGTTTCATTCCAAATTTAGTTGTGAAGAGTGCATAGTATTTACCTGATTTCCAATAGAGGCAACGCTTGTTGAAGGAAACTCAACCCCATTTTATGATATATGTGTGTGTGTGTGTGTAATAAAATCAAGTATCAGTAGCCTGCTAACTAAATTTTTTGTGTGTGTTGTACTGAGATTTCAATGGCAACTTATTTTGTATCAATCAGGGACACTGCAGGTAACAAATGGCACCTTTGCACTGGGTGTGTATGGGCAAAGCTGAAGGAAGTTAACAAGGGGCTATACAGTATTCCTGGCTAGTGATAGTAGGGAGTCCTTACCACCCTCAGGAATGAGAACCACGGCTCTCAGAGGGTAGTTGTAAGGAGAGGCAGCCTGAAATAAAGTTGACTTTCAGTAAAGGGTGATCCAGCAGAGAAGAAATTGCCGGTGGGGCGGGGTGGGGATTCTCTTACTGCACTCTTCCCCTGACCTCCTACCAGGCCACCTTTTTCCTCACCACCCATTGCATACACCGGAAATCGGGCAGCATAGGAGCCTATTATGGATCCATGTGTGTCAGACTTTACTCCCACCCTTGGAGAGGGGTAGAAAAGGGTTCAGAATGGTTCTTGAAGGGAAAACAGAAAATACCCACCACACAAATCCTACAGTAACGATACAACTATAAAATTTAAACTATTCAAAAGTTGTAACTGTGTCTTTCTATGATTTTCTATGTTGTTCTGTATACCTACACAAATTTTAGATGGCTTATATTGCTTACTAGTAGAACCATGTTCTTTTGTATGCTAATTTTTTATTGCATTTCTTCTTTTTTTGTATATTCTACAACTATTCTTGGAGAGGGTATAATGCTTAAGAACACATTCTGGAACCATACCATCTGGGTTCAAATCCATTTCTGCCACTTAAAATGTGAGACTTTAGGCAAGCTACCTCATTGGGTCCTCATAACGCTATATGCACGAAGCATAGTAGCCCCTTAGGGAAGCTGCAGGGGCTTGAGACAACTGAAATTGTTAGGAGAGAAGCCAAAGGAAGTGGTCCTGAGTGTCACTGTGCCGCCTTTCATTCTTTAGAAGCTAATCACTAATGCTGACCAAGGAGAGGAGAAGTTGAGGCCACCTTCAGGTAAGAGGAGCAGTAAAGGATTTACAGACATGATTTAAAGGCACCAAAGAACTCTCTGAGGGCAAGATACAAACCTAATGCTTCATCACTCCATAGTGCTGTTTGAATTTCAGCAAAACAAAGACTCTCACATAACAGCCATCCAAATTAGAAAATCAGCATCAATACAACACTACCAAATAATTGACGGACTCCATTCAAATTTCTGTACCCAAAAATGTCTATTTTTCCTTCCTTGTCAGGATTCAATCCATGGAACTTTATTGAATTTGCTTGTCATGTCTCTTTCATTTCATTCAATTTAAATATATATTTTCAATTTTTCCCTGGTCTGTCACGACCATGACAGCTTTAAAAGTACAAGCCTTTCATCCTTCAAGCCTAATATGGCTCTTAATCTGGGTCTATCCGGTCCTTCTTCACACTTAGACTTAGACCATTCATTCAAGGCAAAAATGATGCTCATCATCTTAGTGCATCATGCACAAGGCAAACAATGGTAGGATAGTCTACAATGGTTATGTGATCCTTATAAAATTAGTGTCTCCTGGGTTTTCCCATGGTCACATCACCATTTTCACCTTTGTGATTGATAGGTGTTTTACAGAAAGGTAATCCAAAATTATGTCAATATCTTGTTTTTGTTTGTTTTGTTTTATTTTTTACTAGGGGCCCGGTGCACAAAAATTTGTGCACTCGAGGGTCCCTCAGCCCAGCCTGCACCGGCACAACCTGCCACCCACACATCTCGCCCCACCCACCCCACACACATCACCCATCACCCCGCCGATCTCTCCCCACCTGACACCACCCGCCATTGTGCCGATCTCTCCCCACCCCCACACCACCCGCCATTGTGCCGATCTCTCCCCACCCCAACACCACCCGCCATTGCGCCGATCTCTCCCCACCCCGACACCACCC